>OMLB01045035.1:8295-39372 GCA_900302555.1 Myripristis jacobus | reverse complement strand
AGAAATGCCACTAATTAACCCTGATAAGGCACACCTGTGAAGTGAAAACCATTTCAGGTGACTACCTCTTGAAGCTCATGGAGAGAATGCCAAGAGTGTGCAAAGCAGTAATCAGAGCAAAGGGTGGCTATTTTGAAGAAACTAGAACATAAAACATGTTTTCAGTTATTTCACCTTTTTTTGTGAAGTACATAACTCCACATGTGTTCATTCATAGTTTTGATGCCTTCAGTGAGAATCTACAATGTAAATAGTCATGAAAATAAAGAAAACGCATTGAATGAGAAGGTGTGTCCAAACTTTTGGCCTGTACTGTATATATTATATATTATTTATATTGATCTATATATATGTATATAGGGACATAAAAACTGACTATTAAAAGGTCATGATCCCCCAAACGTTCTTGCCCAGGTACTACGAGGTGACCGGTGGCTTCGACCACCTGCCGAGGGCTTTCTACCAGCTGCTCAACGCCACCATCCTGCTCAACTCCAAGGTCAAGGTCATCAACCAATCAGACGGCAGCAATGTGACCATATCATACCAGGACTGGCGTAATCCAGCCTCCCTGATCAACCTGACTGCGGACTACGCCCTGGTTACTGCCACTGCAAAGGCCACCCTGTTCATCGACTTCCAGCCCCCGCTCTCTGGCAACAAGATGGAGGCCCTGCGCTCCGTTCACTACGCCAGCTCCACCAAAGTCGTGCTCAGCTTCACCGAGCGCTTCTGGGAGAAGGAGGGCATCAGAGGAGGCAAGAGCATCACAGACCGGCCTTCTCGCTTCATCTATTACCCCAGCCACGGCTTTCCTGGCACAAAAGGAGGGGCGCTGCTGGCGTCCTACACCTGCTCCGACGACTCTGCTCTCTTCCAAGGGGTGAGCGAGGACGACCTGATGGCTCTGGTCCTGGAGGACTTGGTGAAGATCCACGGAGAAGAGATCAGGCCGCTGTTCACAGGGGGGCTGGTGAAGAAGTGGGGTTTGGATCCTTACAGTCTGGGCGCCTTTGCCCTCTTCACGCCGTACCAGCTGGTGCACTATGCCACCGAACTGTTCAGCCGTGAGGGAAGGGTGCACTTTGCAGGAGAGCACACGGCCATGCCTCATGGGTGGATTGAAACCTCCATGAAATCTGCACTCAGGGCAGCTAAAAACATTAATAACCTTACACTTTAGTTTTACATGTAGCAAATATGAAGTGGCTACAAGTGTAGTCTAAATATATGTACATTTTAATCATCTCCTGAGATTAGATTTGCTATTGTATTGGACTGATATTTGCCTTTTATTTGCAATCAGACATCATCCAGTCACTGTCACCCACTTGTGTCCGTATTTATTGTAAAATCTCATAAACATTGTGCTGATTGCCTATGGGAAGCCCTCAACCTGACTGAATTCTGCACACACTTAGAAATTATCATATTTTTATCATGACGATCAGCATCCTGTGGTTCAGCAGAGTTTTAATGTCTCAGAAGCTTTTCCACCCTGCAGGCAATAAAACACTAAATGTGTGATGAACGCATGATGACTCATCAGCATGAACATGGACCTGTCAAATATCAGCAGCTGTAATCCAGAAATCCACATCAGTCTAACCCCACTGTTGCCAAATTGTGTACCACAATGGAGAAAGTTGTGGGGAAGAAATTAGGGAAAAATGTTTACTACATCTGTACCAGCACCTGTCATGTCTTTGATATTTGTAGGTCTGTTGTTTGTTTGTTTTTTTAATCCCAGGGCTAATCCATCTTGCTGTAAGGATCCACAACTCCACTCCAATGTTTGAATATGGTAGGTTATTATAGCACCTTTTGAGTGTACTGTCAGATGCATGTTTACATTGAATACAAAATAAAACATTTTTAATAACAGATACATTGATAGTGGAAATACTGGTTACTTCCACTATCCACTGGTAGCTTACTTCTTTTATTGACTTTTTTAAAGGAAGGAATCAGTAAGACAGTAAGATCAGCAGAAGATCAGTAAGATAAGGATGATAATATCTAACCACCAGACCAACAAACTTAACGGACCAGAGGCCTGTATCAGCGGGATTAAGGCGTTAGCGAGATAACTTCAGTCTCAACTCTGGATTTTCTGTTTCACAAAGCTGGTTCACCTCTGGCCGGGATAGGAAACCTATCCTGAAAGCTAGCCTGCCCCGGAGCAGGCTAGCTTTCCTACATAATCCTACATAAAGCACCGCCCCCTGGCCAATCAGCTGTTTGCCAGAACATGGCCTGCCCAATCCTTGAGGATCCCCTTGAACGAGTCCAAATAGTGAGGAGAGCATTACGGTGTTAAAGGATTTTCCTGGACCGATCAAATCTGTTAGATTTTGACGATGACTCTCTGTATGAGAGAGAGGCTGTAATACTAATGTGAAGCAGCACTTCAGCCTGGCTAACAGCTGCCTGCTATACAGAGCTGACACTCTGTAGGAGAGGAAAACAGAAATGAGAGATCATTAAAGGAAATTTGATAATTAAAAGTGTTTTTAGACGTGTTTCACAACATTTTAGGGACATTTAAAATGGCACAAATAATTAGCTCTAAATATTTTTGGGGGGCAAATTATTCCTGGGTGAGAGAATGGGCCTAATGCAAATGTGAAAAAGTATCATTTGTCCCCTTCATTCAAGAGGGCAAGTCAGCCTTTATATTTGCCTTTTGTTCCTGCTAAGATCTAATGCAGCTCAGTATATGATTTTATTCAGGCTATCAACTTGATGCACTGACGTGATTGACGTGCTCATCCATGGCGTTTAAAATGAGTTAGCAAGGCTTTTGATGCTGCAAATCAGGTCTCAGCAAATCACCTGCCAAAGTTACACTCTGGTGTATGGACACTTTGCCCACAGGAAGTGACAAACTGAGCTGAAACCTGAGAACGCTTTCCAGCAATACTTATTCTATTCGTCTAAACGTTAGGAGCAGGATAGACAATATCAATTGGCAGTGCTATCGTGGTTGGACATGTACGTTTTTGGGCCTGGAGGAATGAACACGGGCTGGGTTAGACAAGTGTTTCTCACCTTATTTCATTATAAAAGTTACAATCACTTTCATATGACACTGCATTACAGCCATTGTAGGAGAAAAAAATATGGAGCCAGGGGAGGGGGGTAATATTAAAAGAAAATGTCTCTTCAAAGTCCTGATGTTGAGGATGATGATTCTGGGTTAAAAATCACTAGAATTTCCTTCTTACTAAATCCAATAGTAAAAGAAAAACTTTCCCGAGTTTTCTTCTAATACATTTGTGGGGTTTTTCTCATAAATTTCTGACTTACAAATTTGGGACTTTATAATCTCAGAATTTTCAAGTTTTTTTTCTCATCCATGTGACTTTCTTGTAAATTTGCCACTTAAATATCAGAGAATATACCAGTTTTTTCTTGTAAATTTACAAATTTGATCTCAGAAATTCCGAGGTTTTTTTTTTTCTCTGAATATTACCTCCCTCCCCGGCACTATAAATTTTTTTCTCCCTACAATGACCCTAATACACTGCTGTACCTTAAATCAAATATTCAAATACTTACAGACATCATTTAAAGTAGTTTGATAGAGTGAAATAGAGAAGTGTCTGATTAACAGCAGTGAGCAGTGAGGGCTGAACCCGCTGATGTTAAAGTCTGCGATGGTAACTTTTTTCCTGAACAGTTTTGATAAATCAACCCATTAATCACAAAGTGTATGAGCCAAAATAAATCTTCCTGGCTGCACCCGGGTAGAGAATCTCATTTGTTAAATGTCACGTGCACACACACATACACTACTGTTTACATCCTTAATCCCTGACAAACTTAGCCAAGGCTGGAACAGGAATGGTTCTTTAACTTGGCTTACAGGACCATTCCAGTGATTTTGCATGTTAAGCATAATTTCTACAAAACGTATGAACCTCAAAGCACGCAGTCGTATTTTAGAACTCAGATGTAATTTTTCCTTTCCTGTAATCTTTTATCCAGCTGTTGGTTTTCATTCATTCCACTACGATATGAAAATGAACTCTAAGACTTCAAGCTTTCTTCACAGCAGTATTCCATCACCGTAATAAAGTCAACCACATTAGTTCTCCTAAAAGCAGCAACACTGTTGTGTTTTGTTGACATGTAATTGGGCGGAGTGAAACGCTCCCTCCGCCAGAGAAAATAGTCCCCGGGGAAATGTTTGCTTGATGGTGTGTGTCCACAGGATCATTTTCATATTTCACAATCACTGGTAATTTAAGCAGCCACACAGTGCATTCTGGTAGTGCTACACTGTTTTTCCCTAGGAACGGGGGGGTCATTTTATTTGCATAAAGTTGAGGTCTAGGCTATTTTATGCAAATTAGGGGTGTCCGGCATGACTCACTGCCTCTGGAAACTCCCGAGAAACAGTCAAACTAACCATCGTCGATCTAAGCAGCTGTGTTTTCAGCAACACATTTAAGTGAACTACTTTCGTAAAATGACATGCTGAGTCTTTGGTGGAGGCAGCGGATGAGCAGCTGTTTGAGTTAAAATGTTCCAATAAAGTTCCACCCATTCCATAAAAACACTGGCACAAACATAATTTCCTTCTTTTGTCCCTTTATAAAGCATCACAACAAAGATTTGGTAAACATGAGAATGCAGTTTACTGACATCACATAACATGATCCCTGGGTTTTGAGGTCCACAAAATTCACATTCACACATGAAAAGCTGCCAGGTACATACTGAAACTAGGCGTCATTCTGTGGGGGGTCCCCCTGAAACTCCTAAAGGACCCCTGAGGGTCACAGGACCCCAGCTGAAGAACAACTCATATAAACTATACGCAGCATTTTCATCATCCTCCGTCATCATGTTACAAAACATTTCATGTCATACCAACAATGTTTGATCACATGTGAGGAACATAAAGGTTGTCAATACAGGATATGGCAGATGCTTTTCACTTAAGTATTTCCCAGGCCTGCTGGCACTGGCAGTCCGTCATTAATGAGCGCCCTTCTGCACTATCTGCGTGAAGCGATTGGTGATGGTCAAGGTGGTGTCGATGAAGCGCTCCACACAGCTCACCAAGCACGTCTCTGTCCGGGAATCCAGCTTCGAGCCCGGACTGTCCACACACTTGTCCCAGCAGACGTCGGTGAAATTGTGCACCTGAAATGAATTTGAACATCCACATAAACAACAATGCAGAGAAGGAGTCTAAAAGTAAAAAGCCAAAAGCCATCCAGTGGTGACTGCACCTTTTATCCAGCATGTGCAGGGACGTAGTGTGAGGTAAACCCACCGGAAATCAGAGTACTCATCTTCTTGTTTGGGGAATAGTGTCCCACCTTTTTACACTAACAAATCCTTCTGCAGTAAAGTATATATCAAGGTAAATAGTATCAGACTGATGTAAGTTATGAGGATAAGGTCTCATGAAGGATAGGTTCACTATTTTGGAACCGAGGCCCTATTTATAGATTGTCCGGCATCATCCTCAGACGTAGAGAACATCATCAGACCGGTTGCTTCAGTATTGATCCTGATATCGATGTGCTGCAGATTCATGCTCACCTACAACAGCCGTCAGTCGGGCCAACTGTAAATGGCTTTGAAAAACTAAGACAATATTGCTTTTCCGAAACAGGAAGTTATGGAGACAACTGACAAGTATATATTATGATCTTTAAAGCAAAATTAACATTTTAGTGTCGGATTGTATAGTTACCTGGCTGTGATTTGAGTCCACATGGTTATGAGATATTGTCATGAGTTGCTCCAAATCCACAATACTGTACTTCTCTCTCCATTCACTTCCACAGTGTGGTCGAAACAGCTCCCAAAATAACGTTTTTAGCACATAAAAGACCACAAAACAAAGCAACTTAAGCCAACAGGGAAAAAAACAAGTCCCAGTACCTACTTTTTCGTGTAATTATAGGTATTTGTGAACACTGGTCAGTTAGTTTTCTTCCTGGCACTAAGCTACTGTGCAGACTCGCAGACACAACCTACTGGATCTACTTCACAATTCAAAATGGAAAACAGCAAGAAAAGAGCTCTTACATTTTCTTAAAAAATGTGTACCAGGACTTGTCATTTTTTTTTCGACTGGCACTCTGCTTTGTTCACTTTTATTTATGTGCTAATAGTGTTATTTTGGGAGCTGTTCTGCCAGCTGTGGAAGTGAATGGACAGATTAAAATCCAGTATGGTGGGTTAGCAGCCCAGAGGAGCAGCTAATGAGGATATTTCAACACCAAATGGACATATATAACACCAAGGTAACTACACAACCCAACGTGGACTACAGCTGTGGGAGGAACCCAATGCTAAAATATAAATGATAAGACACAAATGGAAACACTACACAGTCCAAGCCTGCACTGAGCTACAGGTCACCAGTCATGGCCTTTATAAACACTCAATAGCAGAACGCCTATCAGTTTTGGAGATGTTTCCCACCGCCTGACGTGATGTGAAAGCATGTGCGGACGATTACAGGAGTCGGAGATAATAGTTAAAAAATGATTTAAAATTGAGGTTGCTTGATGGATTAAATAGTGCCGAAATGAAGAGTGGGTCTCGTTTTCGAGCCTACGTGAAATTTTTTGAGTCATATTTCACCAGTGGCTCAGAACACAAAATATAATCTGGATTGCAAGGTTTTTAAATGGAGGTTGGGCTATCCGTTTTCTGTGAGAATGGCTGTATCGCGGCATGCGGCGAGAATTGCCGGATAACCAGCCAGCCGTGCGGTGAAAGGCTGCATGGTGAACCAACCTGAGCCTGGAACTGAGCTTTCTGCTGCTCTATAGCGATCATCCGCTGCAGCTCGGACGCCTCGGCCTTCTCCGACGCGTTCAGATCGAAGCCGTCCATGGCTGTGGCCGTGTGCGCCGGGCGGAGGAGTCGGGATGACCTTCGCTTTCCCCGCAAGTGTGCGCGGCGTCTTGTCAAACAGCGCCGATCTACAAATCAGTCGCTGGCCTCAGTGCACTGGGCGCTTCCTGTGCGTGCCGTTTGGAAATCGGCGTGCGCACTTGACGCAGGGGGCCACGCACACAAAGATTGTTGCAGCGTCAACGGATCCGACTCTCAAACACATTTCAGTGTTCAGCCCTGGGCGCAGCAGGTCTCAGTGTGGTCTCAGGTGGTCTTCAGAAAAAAATAATGAATATTTAATTTCCAACCTGAAAAGTTTTATGAATACCTCTTGCAACTACCGTGATCACCTCATGTCCAATGTCCTCACGCAATTCAGTAGTAAACGAACAACCGCTAAAATCCCATATGGATCCCTAGGACAAAACTCTAACATATATGTATTAAAATATATGTCTATTTTGAGGTCTGTAATAGCATGAGACCATTTGATTACAACTGTAGTCCTGCTGAAAAGGGCCTTTGTACTAAATAAAACCTTTGCATACCCTGTAAGAGTAATAAAAAAAAAAAAATTAAATATGCTAAAAATCCATAGACCTTTCACATTTGAACCTTTGGATAGACCATATGGATGATGAAATATATCTGCAAAATGTCTATAGAATAGAGTATGTTTATATTTAATAGATGAGCACTCATAATGTATAATTTCAAGTAAAATTTCCATGTGGCAGTCTTTGATGCCTGGGTGGCAGAGACTGTCAGAC
The DNA here is from genome assembly GCA_900302555.1 of Myripristis jacobus. Taxonomy (NCBI): domain Eukaryota; kingdom Metazoa; phylum Chordata; class Actinopteri; order Holocentriformes; family Holocentridae; genus Myripristis; species Myripristis jacobus. The sequence continues at coordinate 31,732 of OMLB01045035.1, read as the reverse complement.
TTGGTTCAGCCTCATGGAAAACATAATTTATAATTCAGCTTAGTATGCATAGTATAAAAATTGGAACATAATTAAATCATACAGATATAGATATAGATGCATATATTTGTAAAATTTCAACATTGTAACTTTGTTTTAAAAAGTGCTTCATAAAGAATATTCTGGTTTTGCTAAATGTCATCATAAGGGCATGTTAATTGGAGGCATATACATGTGAAATATGAAAAACTGAACTACAGCCATAGTGCAAAATAAATTCCCTTGATCCTGTTGTGTGCCTTGTGTCACTGAACTTGGTTTTCTTTTTATTGGCAGAACAGAATCTATCTGCAGGCTAAACTCAGATTACACATGTTGTTGTTTTTGAAGACATAATTCATTTTTGCTTATTTTTGCTTTATGATGATTGCCTACTGAAGGCCGGGTTCTAGGTTATTACAGTTTTACTTTTTTCCTTAGTTTTGTATTTTATTTCATTTTGACTTTTTCTTTTCAATTTCAGCTCAGCTTTGATTAGTGTTTAAAGTGGGTTTGCTAGAGTAGTTTAGTTTTTATTAGTTCCAGTGTTAGGTTTAGTCCTTTTTATTTGTAATATGGGGCACTCATCAGGGGCGAGATATACCATCATAACATCTAAAAATGTCTTCACTTAGTACAGATGAACAGCCAAATAAACTGAGACAAATCCTTTATAATTCTAGTTTATTTTAGTTAGTTTTGCTGACACATTGTCAGTTAGTAATCTTTTTTTTTTCAGAAAAACTTAATTTTTATTTTATGTAAATGAACAAAATGTTTTTTTCCCCACACCTAGTTTTCGTTATTTCGTTAGTTTTAACCCATTTTCTGAGCAGTTTGTGTTTGTGCAGACTGTCAGGCCAACGGGCTCAGACGGAAATCTGTTGGAGTTGCATCTTAGCCGCATATAAACGATCTTTGTCCAGCCGCCGAGCCAACAACCACATCCGGGTCACCGTCCTGACCTTGATTGGTTGATCATCATGGCTGCCATCGTCAGGTTAAGTTCTGTTTGTCACAGAGGACTTAAACGTAAGTACTTCTCTCTGTTCCCGTCGTGTGGAGCTGAAACACGTGTATTTTGGCCACTTAGGCGGTGTTTTTGTCAATAGTACGCGTTAAGTCAAGTGAGGCGAGCACCGCGCACCGTTTACCAAAGAAGGAAAACCAGGGCAGGGACTTTCAAGTTCACGACTAAGCCGACGGCAGGATTTCACCAAGATGTAACTAAATAACATTAATATGACAAAATAACCGTGACTTCAGCTGGTGATTGGAAATACACTTTCAATCAGTCAACCTCAATGACGACCGGGTGGTGATTTGTGCCTCGAGGAAACTGAAATTGGCCACTGCGGTGACATCCAACCCCTGGTACAAGACGTTGGCACTCTTAAAGAAACTCCGCTTAGCCAGAAGTGTGTTTAAAAACGTGTCGTAGTTTTAGATAGATGCACTGTGAAACAAGACTGGGTACCTTTTGTCAAGTAGTAAGACACACTCTTCAATTCGGCGTCCACCAAAGACACTTGTATGTTAAGGAAAAGTCAAATTCACACACAATTTCACTGTCCTCCCTGAGAAATCACAGCGTTATTTTGAAATAGGAGTGTTGAACAGAAAATTCCATTAGTTGTACAAGTGGATTTATTGATTGAGTAACAATTACTGTGTGCTAACCCGGTGGTCTTGCGTCATACTTTAAGACGTACTTAACCTTACCGATAAGCAAGGGTGCATTTAGCTGCCAAGGTTTAAAAGGCAGGTTGGCAGTGTGTCTGTGGACTTGTCAGCTGAAAAATGTATGTGTGCTTATGACAACATACACATTATAGGCTGAAAAGGCTCCAAGATGAAAGTACTAAAAGAGAAACAACATGCACCAAGACTACAGATAGGTAAATAATATTTAATGGAAAATGCAACAGCTAATACCCTGCTGTTACTGCTGAGCCAAATTTTTTCAGCACCAATACTAAGATGTACAGGCTAACATCATCACACATGAATCAAATGTGGCTCACTGAATCCACAAGAGTCTCAGCTTTCCAGTCAAGCACAATTAATGCAACTCCAAGTCTGTTTAGGCCCCAGTCTGCACAAATACACCATTTTACAGCAGACCAAACGAACACATTTGGACTGCATGGTTTGTGGCCCAAACTGCATGGGATCAGCATAAGGTGGGCATGTCTGCGAAGGGGAGGGTCGTGGCTGCCCAGAGAACCCATTTTCATGCAGATATCTGGAGGTCAGAGGTCAAGGGGCCCCTTTGAAAATAGCCATGCCAGTTTTTCCCCTCACTAAACGTTATCTAAACTTTATAAATTTATCTAAACTAAATATAATATTTTCCATAAAGCCCCAATTAAATGAAGCTTATAATGCAAGGAAAGTTTTTCAGCACTATTACACTTGATAATTCATATTCCCACAAAGTATTGGAAAGATTAAACATATTATGTCATGTATTTACAGGTAAATGTATTTAATTAGGTTATTCTGATATGATGTGAGATTGTTTTACTTGTGGTTTACAGACCACTTAAGTTAAGCTGTTGTAAATGTCACAGATGATGTCTGTTTGGAAACATGATTCAGTTGCCCCGTCTCTCCTGTCCAGCTCTGTTCTACCGAAGCACTCTGCTTGCCAGACCGCTGGTCGCACCACACAAAGACCAGGAGAGGCCCTACCTGCTGACAGCAAGGATTCACGCATCGCAAGCTCTTCATGGTCAGTGTTACAGAGACTACAGAGCAATGACGTAAATCACAGAAAAGAGCCAGCAGCTGGTTTACAGTATTAGAAAACTGAACCACATCACCACCTCAGAATATTGGACCTCATTAAACTAAGTCATGTGTAGTCTATCAACGATAACAGAATTTACAGGCGTGCAACATTTGGCCTAATGCATGGGATGATAATGAGTGGTCAAAGTCTAAAGTATTGTACTGTAGTTAGATAATGTATTGAGATATTAAACCCACTGGGCAGGCACAGGCAGAGACTTTTGTTTACTCTATAATTCTGCATATTTTTAATCTAGGTCTTATTTTCCTGCTTTCTGCCATCATGTGATTAAATCACCGACTTCCAGCTCAGGAACAGTGTCCTTTCAGGCCTTGAAAACCTACTGATTTCTACAGTAAATGTTTTCTTCTTGCCACAGCTCATTTTGGGGGGGAAATGCCTGCCTATTTGACTTCTAAGAGCTTGTGTAAAGCACCGAGGGAGAGACTTGCGGGGCCTGCATACCTGCCCTACTCTGCCCTCATTGGTTCGGCAGGTTAGACTTAGCCAATCAGAGGCAGAGAAGGGGTGGGTCTTCCCAGCCAGCCTGCTGGGTATGCACGCCCAGCAAGTCAGTGTAGTCTCTCCCAGAGCACCTGGTGGACTTCTCACTGTCATTGAGGATGATTTTCACTGTTTATATCTATTGATCCCAAATTAGTAGTGATGTGAGCACTGGTTTGTTGGTTTTGAAGAAAGCTGATGAAAAGTTGAAGAAAATAGCAGGTGAGCACAGGTGTTACTAATGACATGAAGGCTTGTTCCAGGTTGTGGTGATGTCCTCACTCGCTCACTGGACAGACTCTACTTCACTAACCAATTAACATTAACATTAATTAATGTCATTAGTAACACCTGTGCTCACCCTGCTGTTTAAATGTCTTAAATTCACCAATTGAATGTCATAAAAATGTCACAGACATGGAAAAGAAGTTTTAGGATTTATTTTCTTATGTTGCAGAGTAAAATCAGAGAAAAAGAAAGGGTACGGGAGATTTTGGATTCATTGTTTTGTGTTACCGCGCAGACACCATATTATGTTTGTGCAGGATGTCAAAGTAGAGGACACAGAAAAAAAGACACTTTGACTTGCTAAGTAGTTTTACTAACAGCAGTTAGTTATACTGTAAGCCAGCAACCTAGCTGCAGCTTGATGGATAAGCAGCGTAGTCACAGGAAAGTGCAAACTAAACAAAAATTGGTTGGATAATCCCAAATTGGTGGTTGAGTCTCAGTGAAGGCGACGAGTACAAGGCCTGCTACAAACTCTTCAAGAAGCCATTTCAAGTTTGGCACAATGGGAATCAGAGCTTATTCTGTCACCATTTTATGTTTCAGTTAGCATTTGGACAAAGTTATTCCTATGTTGTTGTTGTGAGCTTGGTCGTAAACGTCACTCTGAAAAGCATGAAAACAATCTTTAAAAAGTTCGTCCCATGTCCTGACTGGCTGTTCTGATCATGAGGTCCCATCGACATGTGATCATCCAGATTGATTGATTCCATGGTCACATTTACATCAGTGACAGCTCATCAGCCTCGGGGGTGACCTCTCTATGTATTAGTATGCTCTTCCCCAGTTGGCTGTGTTTTCATTGTCTACTTACATTAACATGAAAACAAGGAAACGGCAAACATGCTCTGCTCCAAAAATGATGCAGCGATGACGTAGAAAACATGTTTATTGTGTTTCTCAGGAAAGGGGAAGAGGGTTACTGTCTATAGCATACAGACAATTAAACAGACACCCCCCACACAGGGCAATAAATGGGATTAATGCCGCTGCAATTAGTAGTTTGATGTCGTTTACACCCCTGTTATCAGACGTGGAAATGAGTATCCTCTATTTACTGATGATGTCATTTAACCCCACCCCCTCGCCTATTTTATTGGTTATCTGTTTGCAAAATACCTTGGATTTGCCACCAGCTGCACGAAATTGCAATTGCCGAGAAACATGAAGAAAAGGACGGAAGCACACGTTAAAAACATCAATATAGAGGTGGTGCAGTTAGTTTTCAGAGAACTAACAGTACAGCGTATCAGGAACTTGGTGCTTGCTTTACGTGAAACAACCAGTGTACTGAAACCAATCATTTTCAGTAACTTATCAGGAAGATGTGCTTTCCATCACCCAAAACAAAAAGTAACATAAGGAAGTGATAGATGTAAAAACACCTCAAGGTGGCCTTTTTTTATTATGAATTAATGTCAGCGGAAAGGCAGTGGATGCAAGCTTCTTCCCCTCAGCTTTGATTTTGTAAATACTGTTCACTCGGCTTTCAGATGGTAAATATTACTCGGGAACTTAGGGTTTGCCATTGATTCCTTATTTCTCCTCTAGTCAGTTCTTGAGGAAATATCTTTAGTCAAGTGTAGGCAATAACTCTCCTAGAATAAATCAAATGAAATGAAACGTCGCCTTATATGCTTTTGTGATTACAACTCTATCTATTGTGAAAGCAGGATACAGCTAGGCCTACATGCTGGAGTTTGGGTTTTACAGTTCATGTTGGATTTGCTGTACAGTGCGAACCACTGAGTTCATACGCATTGAGTGTGAAAAAGCAGGCAGCAGCGACTAAAGTCAACAGAGAACTTTGTTCATGGCATCATAATTTCAAAAGTAAAGTTAAGTCAAAGTTGTCAGTCCATCTGACATGTAAGCAGTGGAGTTGAGAGCAGAAGCTAGCCAGGACTGTTACTTGCATGTACTCTGTGGTGTCACTCATGACTGGTGTGTAGACCAAATTTAGCAGCTCAGATGTTGGACTGGTGGCAGTATTCTGACACCAGGTTCATCTGAGGGCTGCTGGAAGTTTAGCAGCTAGCTTCAGGTTAGTGGGTCTTTTCAGCCACAGACACAAAGAGACTCTCTTCTTATGGAGAGGCAGATCTCAGATTGATTAGCTTATGCTCACGTGCTAAATTCTGCTATCACACCAATGGCAGAGTATGGAACAAACTGTCATCTGTAGTATGTGTGAATTGATTTATGATAAGACAGTAAAACCACATGCTGCAAACCATTTGGATTTTAGTGACACTGCCTCCTCTATGCCCACTCTAGACAAACATGTTACAGTGGTGGAAAAAAGTTTTCGGACACCCTTAAAATTTTACACAATCTCACAATCTCAAATATTATCATGAAATATTTGTGAAAAAATCTTTTTTGTGTTTCAAAAGGTGTGGCTGCATTAGACAGATACAAACAAATACAAATTATATTTTTTTTGTTTATTGTTTACAAGAAAAACTAACAAAACGAAATTCTTGACAGTTAAATCTTTATCTTCAGGCGTGTTTCCTGCGTTAGGTTCCTTGTTTTAACAATTTTTGTGTCTGAAGAACTTTCAAATGTGCTGGCTTTATATAGACACGAAGCTTGGAAGCAAAAATTGTGTCTTTTAATAAAAAGAACGACCTTCATCACTGGGGCCAAAATGACCCAATACTCAAAATTTCTTATGTATTTTTATGGAACCAATCAATTTTAAGTTTTTAATGGCTTTTTTAGGATTTGTTTAGTATTTTGGCTGTGACTGTACTAAAAGAATTTTGCACTTGAAGACCTAAGAGTGATTCTTAATGCAATATTTCACAAATGCATGGGGTGTCTGAAAACTTTTTTCCACCACTGTGAAGCAGGGGTCATCAACTACATTTGTCCCAGGGCCAGAATTTTTCTGAGCAGACACTGTGGTGGCTCGACTCTAAAATTAACATAATTTAAATTTATTTAGGCCTAAATAGCCTATTTTTGTTTAATGTTTTCCTGTCTTACTAAATTAATGTTATTTTTATTAGCCTGTATCAGTGTGAATGGGCATTAAAAAACATGGTATATCCATAATAATAACCAGATAGTTCACTTGAAAATTCACTCAGGAGAGTGTAAACCTCTGCTAATGAGGCAGCTCACAGAGGAATGATGGTTCAAATCTGGAATCGCAGATGGAGATATTAATAGACCATGTCTGGTTTTGATGCTATCATGCAGCGTCCTGACTGTGGGAAAACGTTTCAGTACTTACATGAAGTTGCAGTACAAGCCTCATCCTGTTCATAAAAGACAGGAAGTGGTTGTGAGTAATACTCTTGCATCTGGTAGCTGATAATAAGCTGACAGGTGGTTTTATTAAGTCTCTAGCGCCCACAGGTCCAACACAGATATTTGGGTTCAGTTAGTCATTCGAAATAAAATAATTACTGTCTCAGTTGTTTTTGGTGTTGATTCAGTAAAGGAAGAAAAAAATGCCGGCTATCCTAAATACCACATTGCTTCCTCACATTTTCTGAATTCATGAATGTTCTGCAGGCCGGATGAGAAGCTCTGATGGGCCAGGTGTGGCCCGTGGGCCTCCAGTTTAGTCACTAATGTAAAGAAATGATGTATGCGCAGCTTTCTACATCTACCACCATCTGTATCTCAATTTCAACTCAATGAGTGTCATGCGGCCTACTCTGAGGACACACAGTGTTTGGCCATGCTGAGAATGAAGGCTGTAATGTGTTTCATTGTGCTTCTCTTGCTGTACAGCGGGCTCCGGCTCCAAAGCTGCCTCTCTGCACTGGACAGGAGAGCGAGTGCTGAGCATCCTGCTGCTGGCCATGGGGCCGGTAGCCTACTTCTACCCCAGTCCTGTCATGGACTACTCCCTGGCCGCCGCCCTCACCCTGCATGGACACTGGTAAGACATGCAGACACTCACCACAACACCCATTTTATTTGTTCTTCCAGCTGCACAATAGTTATACTGCTGCAAAACTCAAACTCTCAAATCCAGTGGAAATGATTCCGAAGATGATAATGTATATCTTCTCATAGCAAACTAATGCAGTGTGATCAGTTCCACACTTCCACAATGACAAGACAAGACATCGACGCTGACCGACCAATATATTTTTCTTTCTTTTATTTTTAACACGTAATTTTTGCCTTATCTTTGTATTTCCAGATGCTGGACTTAATAGCAAAGATACTAGTCAGTGTGGACAAGTTTAAAACCAAATAAACAACTCGTATATGGACAAAACTCAGTACCAAGCTTATTTGAGACAAACATGGAGTGGTTTGCATTTTTCCATTCAGAACTGATAGACTTGGAAAGCCCACAGATCCCTTGGTGGCCATTGAGCAGGAAATGGAAAGACAAAAGCAGCCACACAGTGGAGTACATGCTGCCCAGAAATGTACCTTGCACCCTAGCTATAGACTTGGTCAATATTGAAATTCATCTGTTGATAATATCGTGGTGATAATGAATCTGACATTGTAGCTAAATCAGCTGAAAAGCTATCACTAAAGCACGATGCACATTACTATTATTGCTAATTCAGCTGAAAAGCTCAGATTATTGCAGTTACCAAATAATTTAACACCAGATCCAGCAATGACAATTTGGGCCAGTGCCAAGACTTTTTTCCTTGGATTGAATTGGATTGAATGCCAAATTAGCATTTAAATTTTATCTGCCGTTTTGCCATCATTACAGAAAAGAGGCACACAGTTTACAGATGGGACTACAGATTTCCCTGTGGGATGAATAAAGTATCTTCTAGTATCTGTGCAGTTTGATACATTTAGCACCGTCTCAATGTTAGACGGAGCGGTAACGTTCAGATGCCACAGCTCAGGACCTACCCTTGGGGAAAACCATGATGGTGCAAGTGATTGTGGTCAGGGGCGAAAAATCTGATAACTAGCATTTCCTCCGATGGCCTGTGCGGTCAGTGGTCAGCTGCTCAAGAGCCCCAACAACAGTCTCCATGCTGAAAACCAGACGTTCCCTTATCGTCGATAAGCTGCTGCGTCATTACCTCTTAATGATTCCCAGCTGGAAAAGTGCAGTGCAAGCGCCCAGCGTGTTTTCTAATTGCGGTAATTGGACATCACATCTTTAAACATTAATTTTATGGTGTTCTTCCTCTTACACTGCTGAATAATAGTTTGAAAACTTACAACTCAGTGTTTTATTCTTTTTCAGTTTCACATTCAGATTCAGAAAGCTTTATTGTCTGTCGTACCAGGAAATTTTCTTTGATGTTGCTCAACATATAACAACAGTAGACAATCCACTGACTAGAAACAGTCCCTCAACACAGATTTCTGAAAGGTTTTGGTTTCTTTATTGTGCTTTTAAATGTGTCTTCAGTTCCAGCAGACATTAAAAAGCTCCTAGAAGTTTTAGAGATGGCTTTCTAAAATCTGCAGATAATCTCACATTAGTTAGTTAGCGTTATGACTACATTGCTATTGCATTGCTATTACGAATTATGTTAATCACTTTGCTTATGAAACAATTTCTATAATCTATGATGTTTTTAAAGATAAAAAAAAATCATATGTCCATTTGAAACAGTAAGTTTCTTGTAAAACCATTTTCAGAATACAGTGGTTCACTGTTACTACCTCAGCCTCCTGCCACAGCGCCCACATTACTTGGCTGCACTTGGGTCAGCTCTGTAATCACACAGGTTTGAGTCTGAATGGAACAGGAAAGGAACGGAGGAGGATCTAACATTTGTGTGTGTGAGGGCCCAGCTTGGCTCGCCCACAGTTAACCACTCCTCTGTGATCTTAACCAGCCACTTGTTATTTCACAGATCTAGAGCACTTGGGAGAAATTTCTTGGGGATGCAAACTTATTTCTCAAAAGCCTCTACCTGGCACACAGATTTTGCTTCTCCACTGACCCGCACTGAACATAATGCAAACTTTGTGCTGTGGGGGTTTTGTGGGGAAATTCGGCCCTCTCGCCGTAGCTTTCAGCAGTCATTAGTTCAGCCTTCATCTGCGCTGGCTCTGTTTGCAGACTTGAGAAGGCGGCTTTGGCTTAGCGTCCAGGCGATGTGCTCTTCCATCACTCAGAGTGTGGACTTAATGACAGGGCAGGTGTGGGGCACAAATCCTGGTCATGAGTGGTGATAAGTCCTCTTAAGCAGTGGCTTTTGGGGCACTTGGATATCCTCGAGGGGCAAGATATGCTCTCTTCAACCAAAACCAGCAAGGGCAATGCTCTGTTGTCATTTAGTGTTCACCATCACCGTTGACTGGAGCATGAGAATGTTGGAAGGCTTCCTCCTCTGAGCTGGTGACTGGGGATAAGCATATAGCGTATCCCTAATGGGATTTCTTGCCACTAAGGAATGTTTGACCTAAATGCTTAGTCAAAGAACATAGCTTGAATAAATCATTAAGCTTCATGAATCTGGGTGGTAATGATGGATGTCCAAATATATGTTAGGCACAGTATTAATTTGAGAAACAACTTTAATAACTTGCTGATAGTGGTCTGTTGGAGTTCTTGCTTCAGCTCGGCCAACTGATCTTTGTCTTCCAAAATTTGTTTTAAAAACAATTACTCAAACAATGAAATGAAATGCAGTAAGGCAGAGTCTACTGTAAAGTTTAAGATTTACTGTAAACGTAGCAAAGACTAACAAATGCAGCAAAGCAAGGCTGGTTCCCGAATGCAGACACCGAAAACAAAGTCCCTGGGTCCTGCCTGTTATCTCATGGAGAGATCTGCTGAATCCATCTTTCATTTGGGCCGTCATTCCCAAACATGTCACGTTTCGGTCATCGCTCATCGCTCATCATCATCAGCATTTTCATTTAGCAAGCATCTTTTTAGGACCATTTATGGATTTTCATCCGCCATTAGCTTTTGACCAGGATGTACTGACGCCATGGTTTGTCTTAGGCGGGTGTCCCTTAGGGACCCAATTCTGATGGTATCACTCTTCCTCATAGAAATACATCTGATCGTCATGGCGCCGTTTCTGTTGACCTTACCAGACTTCTTGGTGCACTTGTTGCTGATGTCGCCTGACTCACTGTTGCCCGTCTTGCTGCTACGGCCGAATTAGACCTCCCAAGGAGTTCCAGGCATCATGACTGTGACTCTGTTAGCTCAAACACAAGGGCTCCACTGGTGTTCCAGCTCGCTCAGAGCAGACACATATCCAGCTTAACAACTTATAGACTATAATGTAGATATATTTATATCTACACACACACATAAACTCAGTGGCCACCTTATTAGGTCCACCTGCACAATCTAGCACAATCCAGTCCAACTGTTGTACCATAAAGTTTCCTTCCTGATGCCTATAATGCTCCGGTTTTCTTGTTGTCACAGTAACAGAGGTGTTCATTCACTTCTATGTTTGGCATTGAGCTCATAGTTAGTGCTGCTGTTGGACTAGACGGCATTTTATTGAGAGCTATTTCCACTATTCTGTCCCCCTTATTGTATATAAATAGGGAGGACAAAAAATTAGAAACACCTCATTATATATGTGGTCCAGTACAAGAGCTCTGCAAACTACAACCCCAGTATTAAACACAAAATTAAATGTACACAATGTCAACAAAAAATGAACATTATAAACTTTATTAAAAAGTAAAAATTTATGGCTGAGCTTTAGCATTGAGCTACTTCAGATTGTACAGGTGGAGCTGATAAAGCGGGCACCGCATTATTCTGAGCTCACTGGAAATCCACCACAGTTCCCTTCTGGTTGGGGAAAAAATGGATGGGTTAATTTGATTTGATATTCTGCCTTTCTCCTTATTGTGGCTAGAAATTGCCATCATGTAAAGGTAATGTGCACCCCTGCTCACAGCAAAACCGCCATCATAAAAAAAAACAACGGACAAAACAACTAACTTGCTAACTAAGCACCGTTTCCTCCTGATGTGTGTTTAGTCATTAACTTTTGGGGCCTGGATGAAGCACACATGTTTTGTCTCCATTAAAGTTCTGCTTTATTCTTTCAGTGAATAGATACTGGGAGGGCACCCATATTAATCCCTTCCTCTTTTCTGACAGTTTCCTCTTGTGTGTGTGTGTTTGTTTGTTTTTTCCTGTAGGGGCATTGGCCAAGTGTTAACGGACTACGTTCACGGGGACACAAAGATCAAGATTGCCAATGCGAGTCTTTTCGTCCTGTCCACCGTCACTTTTGCCGGTCTCTGCTACTTCAACTACAACGACGTCGGCATTTGCAAAGCCATCGCCCTACTATGGAGCAAATGAACATGAGACTGAGGGCGGGGAAGTTTGGGAAGGGTCAAGCAGACGCTGGAGTGGGAGCCATCCTGTCCTAGCTGACTTGTATAAATTCAAGGGATTCTATGTAAATTGTTATAAATATATCATTTTTGGCAATATGACAGTGGTTCACAAGTGTAATTGTAATTAATGTTTATCAATTCAGGCGCATTTTTTTTTTTTTTTTTTAACAGAACTCTTGTTACTCAGTTTAGTTACAGTGGTAATTGAGTGACCGGCATCCATATTCTGTTCTGACATGTTAGTGACAGGGTCCTGTTGATGTGCTTTATGGTTTCAGTTTAAAGCTACATTCACCTTCATTTTTCATTTAAAGCAAGAGCGTTTGTTCATTCATGATCCCACTACCCATTTTACAGTAAAGAGGTATATAATATCCTGACATGCAATCGTCGTGTAATTTAATCTTAAGAAACGCAACTTTAAGATGGAATGGCAGTGAACTGCGACCGAAACGGTGTTGACATTTTAATTTATTTTTCATGTTCCAGGCCTTTTTGTGGGCGTCTTATTGAAGTGTGTTTTGTGTCTGTCACAATGTGTATATACTACCTTTTTTGTCCTTAAACCTGTCAGGGTTTCATGGGCAACACCACAGATGAAAGCAGTGTTTGTTTCAGATCTGAGAAGTTGAGGTTCACGCCACCCTCGTGATGGGACTCTCTAAGATTTCAGAAGATGCATTCTAACGGCATCAAACTGGGGATGTGAATCTAACCTCATCTCTAACTTGACCAGCAGGAGTAAATCCGGTTAGCTCTGTCAGAGATTGCATTGTCAAACCTCTACCCTCACAAGCTATATACACTTTGCACACTATTCACAGATTATAGGTGTAAACTGGAGAGCAGCAGCAGCAGCAGCAGCTAGGAGGGGTCTGGAAGCACATTTAATTTCTGTGTGTTTTCCATTTACAACCAGGAAGTTATTATCCCCATTAATCTGGCAAAAGTTTCTTTTAAGATAAGAGAGTGCACTGTAAATTAAAGCTATCTTTCTGCATTCTTGTGCATTTTGATCAGCAATGGAAAACGAGTTTAGGTGAAGTAGAAAATCTTGTCGTCAGGGGAGTTCATAGCTGCCAAATGCCGGTGAAATTTGACTTTAGCACCCTCACACTGTCCAAAAAGCTTTTGAGATATCCTTTCAATGCCAGTCATGTTAGTATTGTTGTACTTGATAATGAATCACATACTGCCTCCAAAGTGTAGGTGTGAGCATGTTTTGTGTAAAAACATCCTCAACATGAAATAACAAGAAGGCTAATCTAGTTCTATACCTACCATCTCTCTCTAGCTCATATTTACCTCCAGCTGAATGCACCGCTGTGTAGCCAAGGCTTTGTTCTCTGTAATTCATTAGCCGGCTAATTGAAATTGTTAGTGTTAATGTGTTGCCCTCAAATATTTACTCAAGGCTTGTTTTATGTACACAACACAGTGCGAGCATGCAGTTATTTGAAACAAAGCTTTATTTTTGTACTGCTGGGATGAGTGTTGACGGGAACACTTACAGGCTGAGATTATAATCCCCTGTAAGAGCTGAGTTTTGCCCTCAGTCTGTCCTTACACTGCTCATGCAGTAAATGTCTCCAAGAGCTTACAAATTTGGTGTTGGTGCGTTTACTTGCTACATCAAGTTACAACTTGTAATTTTTCATCAGTTAATCTGTCCTTTACGCACAAAATGTGATGTGGTCAGACAAGTGCTTTGTTCATGCCTCACCAGAATAAAGTTGGATTTCTGGATGGTGTTTGCTTATTTTGACCAACATAGGAATTGTGACAATCATTTATTAAAAAAGGCACAAATTAGTATAAGTGATATATTATTGGTTATTAAAAAAATAGAAAAAATACAGAGTTAAAGACAGCATCAATTCTGTAGGCACCTGAACAATTCAAATACTCACTCAAGCAATGATTAACACTACTGGCAATAAAATGATCAAAGCAACATGATGATGAGAAAGAATGTTCCTTTATAAAAATAATCTCAATAATAATAATGAAAAATTCATCAAATTTACACATTTTAAACATTGACATATAATTGCCAATCTACCAGGGCCAATAAGAGTGAAACAGTAACTGGATTGTAAATCAGCCTACGTTATAATCTAGAATATAAAATATACACTCAGTGTCCAGTTTATCAGCTCCCCTGTTCAGTCTAATGCAGTTCAGGTCAGCAGCTCTGCCATAAATTCTGCCTTCTAACAAAGTTTACAATGTTCAGTTTTTGTTGACATTGTGTAGAACGTATCAATTTAATTCTGTGTTATCGAGGTTGTAGTTGTAGGACTACATTATATTGAGGTGTTTCTAATTTTGTGTCCTCTCTATTTATATACAATGAGGGGGACAGAATAGTGGAAACACCTCTCAGTAAAATGCAGTCCAGTCAACTATGAGCTCAAAGTGAATGAGCACCTCTATTACTATGACAAAAAGAAAACCTGAGCATTATAGGCAGCAGGAAAGGAAACTTTATGGCACAACAGTTGGACTGGATTGTAATAGACTGTACAGGTGGACCTGATAAAGTGGCCACTGAGTGTATATCTTACATATGCAAAGAGTGAGATCAAAACTCAACTTTTAGTTGTTGTTTTTTTGTTGTTGTTGTTTGTTTGTTTTTGTACCATAAGACATGAAGTAATGACAAAAGGTAAAAACATCTAAAAACAACGTCTATCATGTCTGACCATGTATTAAAAACTCAAACACCTTGGTTGATGGTAAATGTGCATACCTCATACAACTGGCAGCTTTGATTGTATTTTTAGGAGATTTCATTATTCCCCTGCCGAGGCATGCACAAAGTTTTTCTGCATTTATTTCAGGTGAATTATAATCAGAATTTCACTGTTGGATTCTTCTTTACATAATGGCAGCTGTGGGCAACTAGGAGCTCCCACGTATTAGGTTTTACATGAGAGGACCATCTCATCGATCCCAGTGATCCCAGCCCATCAGTTCTGTGGTTAAGCCAGGCAATGACTGTTAGCTGCACAAGCAGAACATTATAAGGTGGGCGATTCAACCAAAAATTCATGTTTAATGATCTAGGGATTTTGATTTGATGTTGTGAGCTCTGTAGTACCCCTGCATGATTTGCAAAATGGGCTGATGCAATGTAAAATGTGGGTAAATGGGCCAAACATTCAAAATTACTGGTATGACACAGGATCCCTTTGCAAATTCCCTTCACAACAACTTCTAAATTATTGTATGGTGCTTCTACCAAAGGAATTTGTACAAAATGAAGGGAACATTGTGAAATCTAATCCCAGCACAGTTTAGTCTATATACTCATTAATTCATCAATCAAAACGCTCAGGTGTGTGCGCCTGCCCAATGTCACACCTGTTCACAAGTCACCATATTTATGCAGACTCATTCATACACATTCATGTAGCAAGCCTCGTCTATATGGTCCGATGGGGGACGCAGGACAAGTTTGTTGTAAGACGGGTCAACGCTGTCCTGCTCAAACCCCAGGAGGCGAGAGCGGCAGAGGGATGGTTCCACTGTGAAGATGCAATTGTTCCCACTGCACAAATTTACACTTTTCAAAAAGAACAAAGCTTCGTGTCCATTGTCCCCGATTTCATTTGGAAGATCCTGCTGAAATACAATATACATGCATGAAATTTAATGAGAGGAGGTGAAAAAAATCAAAGGCAAAGAAAATTAGTCCTGAAGGAAAGAAAGACTTCATTTTGTAGTAACGTTGTCAGCTACATTACAACTGGTTATGGTGCTGCCAGTAAAGTCTTCTTTTTACTCATGTAAAGCACTAAAACTACTACATCTTTTTGACTGTGAAGAAAGCAATAAAAATTGCATTTTTTCCATCTTTTAAGTTTTTATTTCCTCCTTTGTTGAGTTTCCACAAGGCAGACGTTACAAAAGCCCTTTCATTTTGAGTCTGTAAAATTAAAATAATGACAAATAAATGAGAAAGGCACAGTTTCATTGTAATTTGACTTTTTCCTACCACCATTAATACCCATAGAGAGTCTATACCTACTGTTATGTTTGCCTGGTAAGACTAATTGTTGTCTATTTATTTAGCCACATTGTGAAATATCTTCGGTTTGCTGGAGGTGCTCCGGGGGTTTTGGGGTGCCCATGCATGACATGGTAAAGTAGAGGAGAGTGCCTTAGTGCCCTTCTCTTCTTTATTGTATTCAGCCATTTAAAAATGTTTTGCAAATGTTGTTCATGCAATTCTGAAATTTTTATTTTCATCTTTTGCCAGGTAACATGTCCAAGTGTCTTCAGAGGCTAGTTCAACAAAAACTAGTTTCAGACACTGCTGAGATGCTGTTCAACTGTTACATGTCATATTTTAAGATACAGTAAGTATAGGTAGCAGTTTCCTCCCACTTCACAAGTAATGATCCCTACATGATGTAGTGACTTTCTACATTTCCCAGAATACCCTTTGGCAACCCCCAGAGACACAGGGTGTGAGTTGTTGCTTTCAGTCACAGGGGAGCATACGGACCTGCTGGCTCGCTGGCAAACTAGCTTGTGAATATTGCGATGTGATAATGACTGTGGCTGCAGGCCTTACTCAGAGACATTTAGTACATCCTATCTGACCCCAAAACCGAATGTTGCTCCATCGTATCTGAGACAGTCCCAACAGGGTGGCAGACAACACTCCTCACACAAAGCAGGATCCACAAAAATACGATGGCAGATGTGCCTACGATATGTACATATACAACAACGACGACCCAGAAGTCAACAAAAACACAGCAGCTATAATGACTGTGTAAACTTACCAGGGTCTGAACACAAATTTCACCCGTCGAACTGCAGCATACCACTTTCTTCTGGTTGTCATTTCTGACAAACAGGGCGATGGGCTTCCGGCTTTTTTCAGTTGAATTTTGTACGTTTTGAGGATAAAGCTGCATGTAGAACTTGAAGTCTACAAAAGAACAAAGAAGGGTAAAGGACGGGAAAATGCAACACTGCAGAAAAGACACAATGCATGATAAAAGCCATTACAGTTATTAAAACGGAAAACTATGCTAATGGATCCATGGGACTCACTTTACACAGGAAACAAACATCTAGCACACAACCAGCTGTAAAGTGTTTGTTACACGCTCTCCCTCATTGTTTTTTCTCGCTCTTTTTGTCTCTCTGTCTCTCTCAGGTGAGCGTGATCACCTGATTGGAGGTTTGGCCCTGCTCTAGATAAGCAAGGCTGGGGCAGTAGGAGTCTCCCCTCCCATACAAACAGCCTCCTGATCATCCAAGGGCATTTTTTTGTTGCTTTGCTCCTTATTTCATGTTTGTTTCTTTTGGGGATGGAGGTCTGGTAGTCCAGTTTTCGTGGCTTTGTTTCCTAGTTTAGTTTAAGCACTGGTTTGGCCCATTGTGTGTTTGGCCCAGACTTCCCCATTTCTTTGTTCTTTTTGGCCGGGCCTCCAGACTCCCGTAGTTTTGGTTAATTTCTGGCACTGATTTTTGTAAAATAAAGTTCATTCTGCTTAGGAATTAAATGTCGGGTTGTGGCATCCTCTCCAGATGTTGCTGGTCACAAGGTGGAGCCAAACTTTTGTTGCTGTGGCCCTAACATGTTTGAAGATAGATTTTTTTTTCCAGAATGAAATATCCACCACTGAGGGAGAAAAAGAACGGTTTAAAGGTTTTTGTTAACGTAAAGTCAGGGTGTTCAGCTTTCATCATGTGTGATTAATGTTAGACAGAAAATACCCATCTGTAGTTGAGTAATCAAGTGTTAGTGCGCTCTACAGCCTGCTGGACGCAATTATCAGTAAAAACACTGGACCAGAGTTCAGTTTGACATTCCTTTTTTTCTTTTTAGGCTGGCTAATGGTAGCTCTCCCATCAGGTCGTCCATCAGACTGTAAAAATGGAAACTGGCTGGGTCGTTTTGACTTTTAGCCTTGTGACAGACAGCTGTTAAACTTTTCCAGCAATTTTTAAATTGCTCCATGAATTCCAGCTTTGTTCAACTTTTCAAAACAACTCGTACATGGATTCCACTTAAAGATTATATAAGCACAAAACAGGAAAAGCATGTATGCCAAAAAATATTCAGATACAGAAAAATGTGCTTAAGTACACCTGCACACAATTCCCTTTAATAAACTGCAAATCTACCTGAAATGTTGCGCACGTGCATGGGGTTCAACTTCCATCCCATGAACACCCTCTATTAGCCATATTTGGTGAAGAAATGCTGTTCATGAAGAGTTTGTCCATTCATCTTGTTTTGGGGAGTAAATGGCACAATTACAGTGCAAGAGAAGATAAGGCAGCTTTATTTATATAGCGCATTTTATAGGAAAGGTGATTCAACGTGCTGAAATAAAGTGATCAGACATAAAAAAAAAAAAAGGCTAACAAGTAAAGCCTTACTGGGCATGGTGACAGTGTGGGTGCCAGTTTGGGGCCAGGCACAGAAACGAGTAGCCTATCTGGCAATAATAATTACACAGTAAGTTGCCCTTTTTGGAGCGGGGCCAGATAAGGAGTGAGACACTGGTTTGGCTGATAACACTGCTGCAGGTGAAGCGGGTCGGCTCCATGCCACTCTTTCACCTGTTTACCAAATACCGCACCAAACAACACTCTCATACTTTCCATTCCGGTCCTCCTGCAGTGCCAGTTCATCTGTCATGATTCATTATGCACAAATGTCACCGCATGCTTCTGTTTCTGTTTACCAGACTACATGCTCAACCATTCCCAAAATGATCACATCAACCAGTGGGAGGAGCGGGAGTGGGAGTCTTGATGTTCAAATAATGAACGATATGATATGGCACAGCCCTAGTTAAATGTTTAAGATAAAGTAAAACTCTGAGTAACATGTAATATGAAGTGAATATGTGTGCGTGAGGTATCATTATACCCATAATATTTCCTCTCACACATTTGATTTCAGTAATCTGGTTTCAGTTCACCACCTCACCATCTGCGTCACCAGTTTCCCCTGCCTCCAAAAAGTTTGTGCGCGTGGTTCACAGTTTCCGTAAAGGTGCACACACTTTCTCATCAGATTTGTTTTTATAGATGCCAACTTTTGCATGGGAAGTGGTGTATGCCTCTTGCAGGCCCCATTTTGTGCAAATGCAATGGTTATTAATTATGCCCCAGTTGTGTTCTGCCGCTGTCGTGTTTCTGTCACTCCTAGAAACTTGTCACGTCAGCTGATGTTCCCCCCACATGGGGTAAACACGCACTGAAAGAATATATATCCAACCAGAGAGAAAGCATCAGATTCTGCCTTTACATGGTTATTAAGCGGTAATAGTTTCCCACTGAACAGACTGCACCACCCCTTTCAAACCCACTGAAAATTCATTCCTATCAGGCCAGTCTCTTGCGATTGAGGAGGTTACATGAGGCATTTTTATTCTAACTGAGCTTGTATTCTGCTTATTAGTGGAATATTAGAGTCCATGTAAAAGTAGCCAATGATTCAATACACAAATACTTATAAAAATTATTATATTGATGCACCTTACCAGATTTATCCTCATCAAAGATCAACTGGTTGTCATCCGTCAAAACCAGATAGCCATTGCTGCACTTGATTGTACGTAAGAGGGAGTTTGTTTTTTTAAAACAATCTATGTCCAGACCTGCACATTTAAAAGAAACATATCACATAACTATAGTCATTTCTTGCATTCACAAATACTAGGTGTCTGTTCTGTTATAAATATAGGATGAAAGGATACAGCCACCCGAAGTGAGACAATCAATGTCAGACATTTAGAGCATGCGGTTGTGTAAATTCAAATAAATAAGATTACCTGGATCTTCCACTTTTAATGAAGTAAGTAGGGAAGCAGTAGGGGGAAAAAACAAAATTTTATTAGTGTCAGCCTGCAAATACCAAATTATTACTGAATTATTATGAAATTATTGTGAACATAATGAACTATTGAGAAATGGTGACTGGTATTACCCTGAAAATATAAAGCGCCTTTATCGATACCAACGAAAGTAACAAAGGAGCAGCCCATGGCAGCCATCATGTGCACCTGGTTTGAAAACAAAATCTTTAGTTATAGAACAGATGCCTGGAATGGCCTGTAAGGCACAGGACTCCTCACAGGGTTTCATTTCATACACCTTCTAGCACTACAAATAACATTTTCATGCTAAATAAATTAGTATGAAATAAAACTGCCAGTGCTGTGTGTGAGGAGATGACAGAGTGAAACTTTGTACATTGTCAGATTTAAAATGATTACAATGAAAGCACTCTTAATTTTCCAGGGAACTCCCTCAGGGAACCCTGGGATTAAAGAAACACTGAGAGTGTTAGGGCTGCCGAACAGTACACTATTATTTAACCACTTAACTGTGCAATGATTTATACCTGTAGCACTTGACAGCAATTCAATAGTGCAATACCCTCCTGTGTGTAAGGTATATATAAGTACCCTTTTTTTCTTATTTCTGTATTTACTGGTGTTATATTTTGTAGGATTAATGCACATACTGAGGCTTAATGCACATACTTTTGATAAACCTAATACATAATACACATGCTTTTTAAAAATTGTAAGGCACATATTTTTATATTTCCTATTCTATCTTGTTTTGTATTTTCTTGCTGTTTTCTTATCATTTCTTTCTTCTCTTGAGATTCTTGAGACTCTGCTTGTTCAGTATCAGGAGGGGGCACTGTTTAAATGACCTACGCTGAAGTAAAATATACACAAAACTTGCTCCAAAGTAAACAATTTATCTGGTCAGTTGGCAGCTTGTAATTTGAATCATGAAAGAGGTTTGTTCGTGTTGAGAGAGGCTGAGGCGTGCCGTGGTTTACACGGCCCTCGAGTGTGTTGACATCCCCTTAAGTATTTAGAAACGCTTTCCCTTAGATTTGTGGGGGTGGGCCTTCCTATTTCGAAGAGCCAAAAAAACTCATAATACTGCCAAATAATGACAAATATCTGAATGGTGTTTGGTGCATTCTCGTCCAAGCAGACAGGAAACTAAAGCTAAGGAGACGCCTGTCAGCTGTACTTCTGCCGACAGCTGTCGTTCACACAAAATATCGGTAATAACGTCATAGCTTTGGAGTGGCTGCTAATGGACCGTCGTGAAAAACGTGGTATTAAAGAGGAACATTCATGCCATGTGTGTAAATGTAGAAAGCCGACGAGTCCTGACTCATTTGCTGCACACTCCTCACATATTGACCTTAACATTAAAGCAACGTAAATCACCGGCGGGCTGGGTTTTCTTACCTCTGATTTACCTCGTTGTCACACGTCGCGATGAGACAGGTTAGTGAGCCTGATGAGAAGAGCAGAAAACAAGAGTTTACAGTGCAACTCAAATGGTGGTGAGGAACTGGGTCACGGAAAGCAACCCCCACCCTCGGTAACAATCATTCTGAGATTCAGACATAACTTCAAACGAGACGACTTTCTCCAGACAAGAGAGGGGTGGGGGTGTCCCAAACCTTAAACACTCCACCTCGCTCACCACCGGCCGACCAAACAGCCTTAATTAAGCTTTCCCTATCTGTCCCCCATCGTCGACTGCCTTTGACACTGCCGAGAAACCCCTCCATAAAACTCTTATCAAACATAAAAAGCAGGGAGAGCCCCATGTTGGATAACGACTGTGAGCTAACTTGACGCTCCTGTCATGCAGGCAGTCACGTTTCTGGACGAAATGAACATCACAGCTAACATCCATGCCTCACCACAGGGAGTTTTCTTTTTTTTTCCCCAAGAGCATTTACAGTGAAGTTATTCTTCCGCTGCAGGACAGACTGATAACTATTACCTCTGTGTGGAGCTACAGTGTATTCCCAGTTTTCCCGGCGTCCTTACCTTGGCGGTGGTCAGATGCTCTCTCGCTCTCTCGTGCTCCTCTCCACAGACTCGGGCTTGTCTGCCAGATCCTCACGAGAGCTGCGAGTGATGACGAGAGCGCACGCCCCCGGCGACTCCAACGAGCATCCTGTTAAAGGAGACCATTATCTTTTTGTTGCTGAAATAGTTATGTTTGTGCCAGGTTTGGCCGTGGGCTCAATACAGGGAAAACGGAACTGAAAAGAAGAAGTAAGAGTACTTTGTGTGTCAATTGAAAATACTATATTAAAAAAAACAAAAAACAACAACATCCTTTTCCCGGCAAATATTGTAATTTTATTAGCCACATAATGCCATGAACCTATGCCATAGGCCTGTGGTTGGCAAACTTTTTTTCCATAATGCACCCCTTTTTATTTTTTTTTTCCAGCCTGAACAGTGCAAAAAGGAAGAAAGTATGAATAAAGTCTAAACAAAGGTCAAACCCAGCTCCATCAGTGTCTGAAACAACATCCTGATTCTGAGGAGATTTTCTTGGCTCTGCTGTTGCTGCTTTTTCACTTCTTTCTCCTTGTTTTCAGCTGTGTTGCTGCTACGTTTCATCCACAAATCCCCTTCCATTCTTTCTTTCTTTCTTTCTTTCTTTCTTTCTTTCTTTCTTTCTTTCTTTCTTTAGTCTGGCTCCCTGGTCAACGTCAAACGTCCTTGCCCGTTTTATTCATTACAGCACAGGCTAATTATTTTAGCAATTATGCATAACAAATACTTTTTATAAATCAAAATTTAAAAAAAAAACCCTCACTACTGCCACAGGCCATAGCCAGAGTTATACCGGGCAACAGTAAAGGTCTCTACTATCCCACTAGTCTTTTTAAGGTAACTAGTCTGGCACGTGCATTAAATTACAATAAAATAAAAATGTGGGCTATTTTGCATTCAAAGAACATTACTAATATCAGTGTTATTCAGCTCACTTGATCCTAGAACATGGACCCTTCCAAGGTGTTTGTAATAGGCTTTGTACACTCAGAGGTCACTTTATCAGGTGCACCTGCACAATCTAATACAATACAATCCAACTGTTGTGCCATAAAGTTTCCCTTCCTGCTGCCTGTAATGCTCAGGTTTTCTTTTTGTCACAGTAATAGAGATGTTCATTCACGTCTGTGTTTGGCATTGAGCTCATAGTTAGTGCTGCTGTTGGACTGCACTGCATTTTACTGAGAGCTGTTTCTACGATTCTGTCCCCCCTCATTGTATATAAATAGTGAGGACAAAAAATGAGAAACACCTCTCAGTATAATGTAGTCCAGTACAAGACCTCTGCAAACTATAACCTCAGTAATAAAGACAGAATTAAATTTATTCTCCACAATGTCAACAAAAACTGAACATTATAAACTTTGTTAAAAGGTAGAATTTATGGCAGAGCTGCTGACCTGGACTGCATTAGACTGTACAGTTAGAGCTGATAAAGGAGACACTGAGTGTATGCTTTCAGGCAATATCTCCCTTTTTTCCTGCTGTTTGAGCCACCAGAGGGCGCACGCAACCACGGATCATGGAACCGCAATGGAGGAACACACTTAAGGTCTATAATACTATCTTGATTTCATTGAGTGCAATCAGTAAGGAGACACTAATACATCATTAGTTTTAGTTGTTCAATATCCCTGTGTATATATGGTGTATATAAGCAGACCTT
>OMLB01045027.1:0-10049 GCA_900302555.1 Myripristis jacobus | reverse complement strand
TGTGTGTGTGTGTGTGTGTGTGTGTGTGTGTGTGTGTGTGTGTGTGTGTGTGTGTGCGTGCGTGCATGCGTGTGTGTGTGTGTGAATGTGTTTTTGTCTCTGTGTGTCAATGCACACGCACTGTATTCTTTTATAATCATAGATTGTCAGGAATGATAAAATGAATGGACAGGCGAGACTTCCACCGTCATCAGATTTGTATCACCTTCTCATTTTCTCCATTTAGAAAACACCCACATATATGAGAATTATGAGACTTGTTCTCATGAGAGATGTTTTTTGTTTACACAGGAAAATATTTATCACCAGACAAAATACTAGCAAGCATCTGCTGTCCAGAAGTGTCCTTAGTCAGGCCTCTCAAACCCTTTCCAGCTCCGCAGGTGCTATGGCTGAAAACAGTAAAAACAGAATTTTCCTTTGGGGATCAACAATGTATTTTACCAGGGGTCCAAACACATTGTGCTGAATCTATTGTAAAAACCTGAACAAATTTTTTTATTTGCTGGAATTATAATCCTTTTTGTTCTTGTTCTTGGATAAATGTGTCTGTAACTCAAAAACTGTATGTCCAAGACAAACAGTATTTGGCTGGAGGTTCTTTATGATCCCTCACTGATCAAGCAAGACAGCTAATTTGCTAGATATGATGGTGCTATAGCGCATATATTTACATTTTGGTCCATAACTCCATCCATCCATCCATCCATCCATCTGTCTACCTATCCATTTTTCATACCTGCAGGGTAGCAAGGGCATGCAGCCTGCTGGTCAGTAACTCTTCATGGTAAACTGATGGCACACAACATGGATCCACACTTCCTTAGATGTGCAACTTTACATGTTCACTATCTTTATTTTCCACAATTTTGAATGTTATGCAAAACAGTTTTTCCAAAAGGCTCTTTCAGTTTTTATTATTGTTTGCACTAAAACTAGTAGACCGCTTCAGGGGACACCCATACAAAAAGACCCTCAAGCATACTTTAAACCTGCCCAAACTGCAGGAACTGTTTGGCTGAGTGTCCAAAAATTGTGTCAAACTATGTTCTTGTAATAAATAAATAAATAAATAAAGTCCTGTCTGAAATTATGGATATGCCTGGCACACAAAACTTTTGCAAAAAAGATCAAATAAGTTGACACACAGGATAATATGAGTGGCAGAAAAGGAAAATTGCTGAAAATCAGTTTGGAATGTTTTTGTGTGACTGACGACTGAATTGTTTTGATGTGGTTAATCCCCCCCATCTGGTATTCCAAGCGCTTGATATCAAACATTAAGAATTATTTGCAAATAATGCTGGCACAATATTTCCAACTGCAATTATTTACACTTGGAAGATTAGACATATGAATGGCAAGCTTCATGCATTAAATTAAGCTCACAAGTCAATGCACATCCTTGGGCATGGAGCATGTACGTCAGGGAGGTCACCCTCAGTACTGCTCATGTTTCAACCATAGCACTTTTTTTTCTATATTATTTATCTGACTGTGCCTTTCAGGAAATACATATGGCAGCTTTAGCCCCACAACAAATGATCATCTATGCATCCTCCATATGCACTATCATCTGTAGAAGAATGGACGCAGCCTTCTGAAACAAATTATGCTTTTTCTTCACTCGTCCAACTCTATTAGGTTTTGCCATATGGCCCTCAGAGTTTTCTTGGTTTATGGAAGGGAGAACTCAGTCAATTAGCGAGGCATGATTAAATGTGATGATGAGCCAGTCTCTGCGTTGTGAAGGTATTGGACCTCCAACATGCTTCCCACGCCTGTGATCAAGCAACACAGTCTCATTTGCTACAAGCAATCAATGCTTATTCCAGATTCTTTGTTCATCGGGATCAAAGCAGATACGTGAAAGAAGCTGAGACCAAATTGGTTGCTGCTATGTTACGAAGACTAATACTGAGGTAATGAACTAATTCAAAATTTGCACATTCGTTGTTGAACCAAAGGGTTGATTAAATGCATTGCTAATTGATTAATGAAAAGTTTGTTTATTATGAAAAGAGTTGTTTATTTTGGAGTACTTGTTAGGTAACTTTATTCACAGTCTACATTTTAGTATTGTTGAATGGCTTTTCATGAATGAATGAATCGATATATGAATGAACAAATGAATAAATCAGTCAATCAGTCATAAATGAACAACTACATAGATTGCTGGAGACATTTATAAATAAATAAGTCACACTGTGTGCTGTGTGTGTGACTGGAGGGGTTATTGTTGAAGCCAGGGCCAGTGCAGAGCTTGCTGTTAAATGCCTGCCAGCATAGTCAGTGATGCAAAGTGCTCACTGACTGGATGATATGGTGCAGCCTAGCAGGGGACTACTTAGCCCAGCAGTGGGTCCACGTCACTCGTTGATATGAGATTCCTATTTATTTGTACATACATGCTCCTCCCATAATGTGGACGCATAAATAT
Source organism: Myripristis jacobus (assembly GCA_900302555.1). Classification (NCBI taxonomy): domain Eukaryota; kingdom Metazoa; phylum Chordata; class Actinopteri; order Holocentriformes; family Holocentridae; genus Myripristis; species Myripristis jacobus. The sequence continues at coordinate 7,609 of OMLB01045027.1, read as the reverse complement.
TTTAGAGGTAATGAAACCTCTCATCTTTCTTTGAATCCTGATCCAAACAGTTTCATTTTCAATTTTTAACCACTTTGATCTTTATATTAAAATATGCTGTTATGTGGTAAATATGTTATTATCATGTTACTATTTCATTTCATGCCAGTCTGCCAATGCACACTAAATTATGACACTAACAACATTTCAGGCATTATCTTTGTTAGGATTTGCAATGCAGAGAAGCTTTCTCATCTACAGTAAACCGTCTTCTCAACCTGATTATATTTGTTCTTATAATACAAACAATTGCCTGAATTGAAGCGTCAAAACATAGCAAAAGTCAGAAAATAGTGTGCAGTGAACCACAAGCTATGGTTTTCTTTTCAGACTTCCAAGCAACCAAGAAAATTAATAAACCCCAGATGGCCATCCATACATGCTGCCCGAAGCTTTCACACGGTTGTCTGGTTGTCTTTTGTTTGCCTGTCTGATTGTGAGAGAATGAGAGAGACACACATTTGTCATGTGTATGTCATGCATACACATGTGACTGTGTGGGATTACATCATTGTTTGGCTGAGTGTTTCTATGTATATGTTTGGGGTACAAGAACATACCTTTTTTTGCAAAAGTCACATAAATTAAGGGAATGACATGTTTGGTGTTGCTTAAAAAGGCAGATACCTGCTGTGTATATGTCGACTATATTGGATTTATTGCTGCATGCAGATTCATGAACATGTGGCTGCATCTGCATGGGCTGTAACGCATAGTCACACAGTGAATGGAAAAAGGATTTAAACTCTCAGTTTTGGGATTTAGAAATGGTTTTGAGCTTGTTTTGAGCCAAGTCAGTGAGTTGAGTGAACATCACTGCTAAACAAAAACAAAACTCTCCATGAGTGTCCACCTAATCTGGAGATTAGGCTTCTATGACACATGAGGGACAAACAGAACAAAGTGACCTGAATGTTAGCTTGGGGTGGTCCAGCATCAGTTGCAAAGAGACTATGAAATAGGACCACACTTCCTCCTGTAACTATGAGACAATGTATGGACTGTAACACACCGAGTTAACGTCCAACTGGTGCCAACTAAGGTCGCCGGTTGTTGTGCATTGCCTCAAATTGCCTGAAACAAAAACTAATACCATGTGACAGAAATGAAAGGCCCATCATCATTTTTGTTATACGGTAATAAATCAGGAATATGCCTGATGAGAAGTTGTAAGTGCCACTGGTATTACCTCGAAGGTCTTTTGCGTGTATGAAAAGGTTTGTTTTCCACAACTAAACTTTCTCTGTTAGGATAGCTTGCTGGCAACTTAATGTAGCAGCTGTGAACTCTCTTATGTTGTGTGAGGAAAATTGCACACCATCACTTTTGGCTCCAATCTGCCATTTATGGTGACAACAGAGTGGCATTAGATCGCCAACAGCGGGTTTCACGCTAGCAAGTTCCAAATAATACTAAAACAAAACACAATAAGTTGCTGTAGGTTTACAAGCTGCATGATGATGATTACCTGCAGAGATAAAATTAAGTCACTGAAAACTTGGTGTGCTCCACTACTGACTCCACGCAGTTTAAAACCAACCAATATAATCACACAGCATTTGCTATGGTAATTAGGTAGCTCATCTCAACTTATAAAGTACATAAAACACAATTTTGACTTATGAAAACAAAGTTATAAATGATATACAGAGCTCTTTACATATCAACCTTCCACTGTGAGAGGATATCGCAGACCGATAGCCAAATTTGAGGCACACCTATCAAGTAAGCAGGGGCCAGTTGATGGCACTAGTGTTAAAACCAACACAAGTCTCAGAGGTAACAGACACTAAAATCAGAATAACAGCATAATATTAAATCAAACAGGTGACTAGTGAAAATACATAAAATAAAAATTCAGTGCACATTAAGTAATAATGGCAAAACACAGCGAGTAATGGCAAGGTGAATAATTAACTTATTTATTTATTTATTTTTTGGCTCTGATTTGCATAAGCTGCAGGGCCAATTAGAAAGGCCTCCCTTACCTGCAACAGCCTTCACTCCCAGTTCAGCATATTGATTTGGTGAGCTGCCTGCTGATGAGGACCAGTGACACACCGCACAATCTACAGGCAATCATCACTCACGGGCAGCCAGCCAATGACGGCTCGATGGTCGGCAGCGTGGTGTGTCAGGGGCTTATAGAGATGAGCAAATCCTTGATACCTTTTTCCCAGAGTTGAAGAATATGAGAATGACAATAACAAAGAACTCGGTGAGAATAACCGTGACAAGCATGATAAATGTAGAATAATTTGTCTTTGTGACATTGATGCAAAGAAATATGCTGTGCATACCAATTACAATGTACATACATACATACATAATTAAACCAAGATAATTATGCAATTTGTTTGAGTAGAACATTGAATAAAAATGACAAACTCTAGCAGCTCAGCGTGAATATTAGTAAAGTAGCACAAAGAAACCCCTGACCATATCTACATGCCACTGTTTAAGCATTAAAGTCATGCCAGTGGAGTTTAATTTATACTGAAAACACTTTTGAATTAGTGTCAACTCTCCTGGGCTAAAGCATTGCCTTGGGCAACAAAAATAAATAAAAGCAAAAACAGCTATGTGCTACAGTAGCTAAACATTAGCTGTGCACACCAGATAATCCAACCTGAAATGTGCAATTTGCAACTTTGCCCCGAAGTGCTATGTGATCCAAATGTACATAAGAAATGCTAGTCGTACTCACGCTGCTTAGTAAAATTCATTTCAAAGCTGAGGCCTCGGTTTTCCACTCTGGCACAAAGCTGCTGATTATGGAAGAGAAACAAAGTGTGAAAGATGACAAATAACTACTTTGTTTATGCCATGTAGAACAAGATGTAGAGAGATGGAGAAAGAGTGAATGAAAGACTGATGAAAGAGAAAATAGAAATTCAGAGAGAAGAAGAGAGGGCAGAAAGAGAGACAGAGAAAATGAGCAAGAGAAACTATGAATATAAATATGGTCTCATATGGGAATGAGAGAGAACCCTTGCACCAACAACAACCGATGCACTGGTGTGCACACTGAACTCCAGGTCACTGAAGCATGTTACACCTTGGTCTCTCCCCTAATTCAACGTTTCATCTACAATATTAAGGAGCGAGCACCTTCTCAGAGAATCATCTTGTTCTTTGTGGCTTGCAAAATGCCTTTTGGCATGTTGTGTTGCTTCGTTGAGAAGAAGTCTGAAGAATAATTACTCCCTTTGAACACTTCAGGTCTCTGATGCTGAACGTGAGCCCTGAAGCTGTAAACGGGTCAAAATGACTTCTGCACTTCTCATGGGACACACCCTGAAATTACTTCCTTAGCTTCTTATTAGCGTCAAAGCCAGAGGTCTGTCCCTGCTGTATTTGTGGTGTAGATTGAGTTTCTTTCGCCACTCTGGCTGGCTTTAATGTGTTTTCAAGAATTGCTATGCTTCTGTCAAGCACTGTAGAGACCAATCTCAATTCCCTAGAACACGCCCACAGGCTGTTCAATTCCAGATGCTCGATGATGCTTAATAAACCTTTTTTTCCTCAGTATGGAAGGTTTTGACTTGAGTTTTGTAGAATGCTCCCACACATCACACGTGGACAAGAGTCACAGAAGTATTAAGAATGGTGATGTTACGGTCGGTGGTGGCCTGAGGGTCAGGGAAGTGGCCTCATGAGGAGACAAGCACCAGCTCAAATTCTGAGCTCAAGTGTAAAATCTAGGAGTGGTGAGCTGAATTTTCCTGAAGAACTACAGCAAAAATGTCTGTCAGTAAGGCACTGTACCCCCAACTGTTACAGTAATATCCTGGTACACATTGCCCCTTGGAAAAAAAACAACAAATCTTTCATTCCCTCTGCTGTTAAGATACTTCACAAGCACGCCATTTTCATTTAAAGTCTCTCCACTTATTTAGTCTTTTATTACTTAATTTATTGTATCTTATGGGAAATGTGTAACTGACAAATTTTTGTTTTGTTTTTGTATATCTGATATTTGTTATTTTACAGTCCTGTAAGATGTTACATATTGGGCTTGCAGGGATAAATAAAGTAATATGACCATGACAGTTTAAAGCCACAAGGAAAAGACATTGCGATAGTGTCTTGCTTTCCTAATGTGACATAATAGTGATTATATCAGGCACGTGAGGTGGAGAATAATACAGGGAGGAACAACATAACAAATATGGGGAAAGACTGAGAAACTGACAGCCTGCCTTTATGATATTGTAGAGGATGGTTCACCTCTTCCATCATTCGCTTTAAAGAAGCAGGAGGCCACTGCTGAAACTCTTGGAGTACAAGAAGCAGAGGAGGATTTTTTTTTTTTTATTATTTTTATTATTATTATTTTTTTGTATCTAGTTTTAGGCCAAAATGCAAATGCATAGCTGTATCATGTCGTCACTCATTTCATTCTGAAAGGTATGACAGCTGCTATGCTATGGGTTTTATATAATAGGAAAGGCGGATGGGTGGGATCGATTACTTAAAAATCTGTGATGTTATTATTGGAATTTTTAAATACATCTGCTGCTAAACCATGAGATAAGCAGTGTGAAGTATACTTTTTTTCAGTAAGTAAAAGGAGATTTTTATTTAATAATACAAGAACATGAATTCTGTCAACATTTTCTTTGCATTTCTTGTTAAAGGTGTGTTGTGACAAAGAGAATAAGCTGCTGTAGCAAGGGGAAAATATTGTTTTTCATTTCAACGTCACTTTAAGAAGGGAGGCAAGAACATATAATGTGCTCTGCAACAGGAAACCTGAAAACAAAGTAATGCTTCACTTGTGAGAGCAACAGCCCAGAGCTATGACCTCAGAATGATATCATGAAAGGAACAGGATATCTTTATAATGTTGGTGGAGGAAACACGAAAAAGGGACATAAATACCAACGATAGCACAACCTGACAAGGAACAAGGGGGTTGCAAAGGGAAGCTGGGACAGATACTACTGTACACATGTTAATCAGCCATGGCAATATTCATGCACACAAGCACACACATACTATAGTTACACGTACTTGTACAGTGCTACATGCACAATGAAATAAAAACACACAGGCATGTTCCTGACACACACACACACACACACAAACAAGACCGCTCCTACACAAGAACACACTCCTACATGGGTTAACGAATTCAACTTTGTGCTGAGGAAGTAAACAAGTCAATGTGCATCCCGGGAAGGCAATAGTGGCAGAAAAACAGTCGGAAGCTAAAACAGATGGGACAAGTTAAAAGAAAACCATGTATTCATACAATCAGAGTTAACAATGATTGGCAACTTCATTGTCAGTAACTCTGTCATCCGTCATTATCAACGTTATACACAATGAAAGCAAATACACCATCAAAACATTTGAGACAACCTGTCATTACTGAAGACATGCATGGCAGTATATTGTGAGAACCGTCAAACCATTGAAATCTCATTTCCCACTTTTCCTTGTTTGTGAAAGACAAAAGAGAATAAAGGAAATCGTGTTGTGATCACTTTGGATTTATTCCCCAACAAATTGCCAGTTCAAAGATTTTCTCAGCCAGCATCCCGAAGTTATTCAGGGATGATGAGTCCCATTTCTTTTTTACATTTAAGATGTTGATGAATGCCCTCATACCTTGTTTCCTTGCCTATTGACATAAACTTTGTCACCTCCCTCGTCACCTCCCTCATACTGTTCCTTTAACCTCTGTGAAACTGCCAGCTCCCCTCTTCCCTTTTTCCTTCTTATTCTCTTCTTCATCATCATCCTCCTACTCCTGCTTCTCTTACTCCTCATTTACTTCTGCGCTACTCTTCTACTCTTCCTCCACCTCCTCACCATCTCACAAAGTGATGTTTGCAGCCGAAGGGGAGGAGGAAACAGAGTAGAATTCAAACAAGCGAATCGGTTCCTCCACTGGCAGCCTGCTGGCCATCCATCTAAACACAGGTCAGGTGTGAAATAAGAACGGCTTAGCAACCACCTCTTTTTTTTCTGTTTTCTGAGTGTGTGTGTGTGTGTGTGTGTGTGTGTGTGTGAGTGTGTGTGTGTGTGTCCACATGTGCATGAACGAACAGGTCCACTCATATGCGGACGAGTGGGCGCATGTTGGTGTTCACTTGTGCATGTTTGTGTGTATATGTGTGAGCAGTGTGTGTATGCATGCACATACACACATTGTGTAGACCTGTGGTGTCTGCCTGACATACCAAACTGCTTCACACATTTACAGTGACTGGACAGTACAGGTCTGTCTGTCTCTCTCCTCTTTTACCATGAATGACAGGCATACTATAATAGAATGGAGTCCAATTTCAGTTTATCACATTCTTTTATACAGGGATATAAAATAAAACACCAATGCTCAGAATCTGAAAATCTCAGTGATCTTAAGGGACACGAATATGACAAATGACCTTGTGCAACAGCAGAGTCATCACAGCATGCAGAGATGGAGTGTGATTATTCTAATTGACCTGTGATTTCACAAGCTTGGCACTTATCCAGTGATCACTGGTTTCAGGTAAAGGATAATGTGACACTGTATTGATCCTGCAGGGATCAATACAGTTGGTCCTCCTCCACAGGGAAGTGAGGTATGAGGGTTGAGGTACTATACAGAGAACCAAATGCCAGAACTTTGAAAGGCCCTTACTCTTACACTATATGAATGAATGGATTTTATTTGACCCATGCCTCATGGGATTAATATACTATTCTCTAATCACTGTGTGTGATTGTAATCAATCCCATATGGAAATGTAATATATGAACAAACAAAACAAACCCACATCAAACAACGAGTGAATGAATGAATGAATGAATGAATGATGTTTTGTTCTAGGCAAGGATCACATTACATGGTTCAAGAGGGACTCTTATATGGTGTATGTAAGGCTGGGAACACACCACTGGGTTGTTGTATACACCCTAAACAATTTTGAAAATGCATTGCAGTGTGCATATGATGACAGATTTTAACAACACACTCACCAATATACCTGTTATTTTCCACCCATGTGAATCGACATTCACATTAATGCAACATGCAGTTATAGCAACAAAAAAGCCGTGTGTGAGTGTGTGCTGGGCGGTGGGGAGCTGCAAAGAGACTTGACGTGAAGCCGTGTCCAGAGACACCCAGTTGGGGCTGGACAGTACAGTGAGAGGGTACAGTTCATTAGAAAATGTAACAGTAATTGGAATAGTAATTTACAGTGATTGTAAGGCAGGACTTACCCAAATATCTATCCCTGCATTATTATCATCACCGTATAACCCAATACTTAAATATAACATGTCTACCTCACCTATCTGCAAACTTGGCTTCATTGATAATTTACAGTGTACACTCTTGGAACAAATCAGTAATCCCCACACACTTCAGGACCTGCTCAAAAATTGGGTCATAAATATCAAACTTGTTTGACATGAAAGGGGTGTCTCAGATCAGTCTGTTAATATGAATCTGCAAACCCCTCACACCAAGACAGAGTCTTCGATGAGTGGTGAACACCTGCTGGATTTTCAAGTACTTCCATCTGATGTGAGCAACAAAAAAAAAAAAAATAATAATATATATTTCACA
>OMLB01045026.1:0-10060 GCA_900302555.1 Myripristis jacobus | reverse complement strand
ATTGTTGACCAGTCATATGAACAAGCTCCAGTCAATTAGAAAGGGTACTGGGTTACAACCAGGCCTACAATAATAATCATAATAATAATAATGATAATAATAATAATAATAACAAAAATGATGATGATGACATGTCTAAGAATGAAAGCTGGATTATAGGGATGTTGTATCATCAGCTGTTCCTAAAACGGAAACAAAGGCTTTTACGCGTCTCCAAAATGCTTACCAGAGTCACTGGCAGCGCTTCCGTGGGCTGTGGAAGTGGGCAAGGTCCCGGCTGAATCCCTGCTGCCGGTCCTCTTGTTGACGGGGAAAGGGAATACCACCGTGGGGTCCACACACTCTGACACCGAGTTGCGGCTAACCACCTCCGGCGCCTTGACGCACACACCCCTGCCGCCTCCCGCGGCGGTGGAAATAGCCTTTCCGAGCTTCTCCGTGACCACCCGCTCTAACTTTTCCCTGGCGGAGAAGCCACTCCACATACAGTCCTGGATGATGATGCTGTTGGGATTAGTAGTATCCAAAGCGGAGCCGAACAGGTCCCCATCGTCGGGTGCCCCCCAGATATCGTCCTCGGGCAGGAGCAGCAGCTCGGAAGCCCAGTCCAGTGGGTCTCCTAATCCGAAGCCTAGGGGGTCTGCGTCCGGGGAGGCCGTCGCCTGCTCCCCCGGTAGCGCGGCTCGGCTCGGCGAAAGGGGCGGAGTGGGCAACAACTCGAATTTCTTCCAGATGTCCTCTCCCGGTGGCGCAGAGTCGGGGCCACAGAAGTAGAAGTCGTCCTCGTCCGGGTAGAAACATGGTTGTAAGGAGTCAAACTCCAAGTCGGAGTTTTTACTTATGATCGCCGGCATTCTATCCCACAATCGGAAAACCTGCAAGGGAACAAAAGATACTTTAGTCGCACAATATAAAAGAGCGTCTCTCTCTCTCTCCTCCAATTTCCTCTCTCCTCTGTCACACCTGAAAACAGCGTCTTCAGCCAGACTCCAAGCCCACACACAGACAGTCTACTCCCCTAAATTCCACAGTCACTCCTCTCTGGTGCTTAAAACCACACAAATCTCAAAGGAGAATGTGCGTAAAAATGTGACCGCTGACTCACAAACCGTGCGGCATTGGCTCACCGTTCACTAAGCGCACCAGCAGAGCTGATTAGGATACAACAAGCATGTGTACAGCAAAAGAAATTTAATGACAGCAATTCAGAGGAAATGCGTCCAGTCTGGGAAAAAACGCCACAAAATGATAAGCAGTGCCAATATCTACCCCCTGAAATGAAGGATGCTCACCTTGTCCTGACTTGGGATGATGATGTGTGAACTGGATTTTTTCGTCTCTCGCAGTCAGTAATACAGACACTAGATCTAGAGCAGTCATCTACTTTGGGAGCACAGACAGTCCTCTAACACACATTGTGCCCGGTTGCAGAGAGTTATACACTCAGAGCTGCGGGAGGAGAGCAGACTCCTCCCTCGCAGGAAGGGGGGAGGTACTGTCGGGCTTTGGATTTGATGCGGCGCGGGAGACAGACTGGCTGGGAGCTTTCTTTCATATCTACTTTTCAAGGTGAATGGAGAAATAGCCTAAACATGTATGGAAAAAATACATACATGTCATACGGTAATGATAGCCGCGAGGAAAATGCCCCCTCTCTTACCCCATCTGTCCACGGGGAGACAAACCAAGGACCATCTACAAAACAGATGAATCCCTGCAGAGCGGCAGGGGTTCACTGTTGCTCAAGGGCACTACAGCAGGGTGGATGCTTACCGACCTGGGGGCTTGAACCATCTTGTTGAGCAACCATCTCTTTAACCACTAGACCTCCAAGTAGTGCCAATTTTGCACGTAATCTGTCATTATTTTATTTGTTTTTGTGTACTCCCTCCTTCAAAATAAATTGATGCTTTCCTGTTGACTCGGACTAAAAATGGGGCTTCATCGCTCCAAACGCCATGAATTCTGGCAGTAAAATAATAATCATGCCGTATTACAGTTTCTCCTCTTATGGAAACACATATAATGGCTTATCGTTAAGTCGAAATGAGCTCTACTCCAACAGAGCAAGTCATCCTCAAAGCACCTCTCCCTTCTCTCGCTCGTATGGAGCTCTAATATCATTTTCTCCATTGTCTGAGGGCACTGAGCCACCAGCATCGCAGCATCAAAGTGTTGGACTCGCTACGCCCTCCCACGGACACACGGGGAACCGCAGGAGAGACGCACGCAATCACTAAATGAGCTGGGTCAAGCCAGCCAGCCAGACAAAGAGAGAGAGAGAGATCATACAAAAGGTTAGCAGAGTTTTTCCTTCAAAATAAAAGCACGCCAATTGTCACTAAGGGGAGAAAATAACATATTTTTTTCTGGGGGAATGTGCAGAGAAAAAAGAAACTGCTTCCAAGTGTTTTTTTTTTTTTTGGCTTAAGGTTTGCAATTAGGTCTTTGTGGCTCTCTGGCAGCCCTTTAGGACAGGTTATAGCTTACATAGGTTATGTCATTTCATGAGTATGACTGTATGCTGCAAAAAGCAATTTTGGTGATAGAAAAAAAAGTATATATGCTAGGTACTTTCAGGTTTCTGTTTATATTTCTCAAACATCATTTGCAACATATTTGACAACACCAGTTTCATTTTAAAAGATCATAAGTCTGTTTTGTACGGTTTGCTTGGTACTTTCAGACTCCTTCCTAAATATGTTTTTCACTTTCACTTATTACTCAAACATCTGCTGCAACATATTTACTAATAACCGTTTTATTTTTTTTAAAAAACCGGAAGTCTTTATTGTATTTTATTCTCTTACGGTTTACTCTCCGTCTGAGTCAAGGCGCAGTCTGTCAGCGCAGGGAGAGCGCACGGTCGATTAGCGCGGCGGGGAAAGAAGTGATTGCTTATTATTTATATCTCGAGTGAATTTCATCACTGACTGTCACATAATGATACATATGGGTCTGCATTTCCAAAGACAATAGGCTGCACCGCCGAGGCGCTCTCAGCTGTCTGCGGGATAAGACAGGATCCGAGAAGAGCGTGTTACGTAACCACAAGCGGTGGTTGTAGCCTGCAGTCATTCCCATTCCCTTTCCTAATGACAGCTTTGGAGGACTTGCGCATCTGTAATTATGCGCGCAGGCACAGGCGTACACACAGTCCGAGATATTGACTCATTCAGGGAAAACGTTTACCAAACGGATTCCAGTTTGAATGCCAACTGCAGAAGAGCCTCATAAACATAACGGTCGCACTTCCCGTTTTTCCAGCTGAACAAAAGAAGTCGATTAGACAGACGCTTTAAAGCATTAGCTGGACAAAAAAACCTCTTTGTTGCCTGGGTATCTCATTTTTATGACTAATCGGTCCTTATGGTATAATAACTATAGTCATTATCATGTATATTTTAGGAGGACACTACTCTAACAAAACTGGAAGCTATAATAGACTATGTGATCATTATAGGAATGTAATGATACCACTAGAGATAAAAACACCACAAACTAGTAAGGTCACTGTAAACTCACAATTGCATACCACAGGCTCAATGTCATTGTAAGAATAAGCTATAGTAGTGATTTTTGGTCAAGGGAGCTGAAAAGGCAGCAGACAGCCAAAATGACAATGTGCAGCTGTTCTGTCCACAGAGTGGGAATGGCAGGGAGTTTCCTAGGACTGGATAATCAGCTCCCAGGAAGTGGGAAACAGTTTGGGACTCAAAAGTCCCTACAGTCAGCCTGTTCTCTTTCTTAAACTACTGTTCTGCTCTGACCTTCTAGCTGGAGCAGCTTCCTCTGTGAGACAGGGCAGAGAGTGGGAGTGAGAACGGAGAGCTGTCATCCAGTAAGCACTGCATGGAGGCAGGAAGCTGTGTTTGCCTTATTCCTGCTTGTTTTCCATACTCCAACAGAATCAACAGCCAGAAAAGACGAATAGATATCGGAGAATATTGAGCATCTCCTCCCGTGGTTTATTCTTCACATAGCAGGAAGCTTACTGAAACAGATGAGTGTGCGTGTTGAGGCTTTACAAGCTGTCTGCTGCTACATATTCACCCTCACTGAATCAAACCCAAATTATAGAGCAACTGCTCAGATGTTGATATGATTACTATGTTTGGCTATTGTTGCTTTGGATTCAGTCAAAACAAGACATTTTCATACCGCCTGCAGCCTGTACTGTAGCATTTGACAGGAATTTGAAGCATCAAGTTGTATTGTGTGAGCCAGGTGAAGTGTGATACATATTAGGACTGGATGTTGACAATGTCCTCACAATACAATACTTAACACAATATATGGGTCACAATACAGTTTGCATCATGATGCATTTGACTACTTTCACTGAAAATGTATAAATAGATCTTAAAATACACCCTACTGCATAACACCTATACACCAGAAATAATAAATCAGGTGACATTCCCATTCTAATTTATGAAAAATAGAATTAGCACAATCCACTGATTTAACACCATGTACTTAAATATAGATGTATTAACATCACTTGAAAATGAAGCGTATACACGACACATACCGATACAAGGGGCTAGAGTATATGGTATTGGGAAATAAAAAATTTTGCGATATTTAGCTGTATCAGTTTCGTTGCACAGCTTTAATATAGACACATGTTGGGACTGTGGATCGATTGCAAATTGCCAATGCTTCCATGACTGAGTCTATGATTTATTATTGTTTGTAACTTATCAGATTTATTGTCTGCAGCGTATTAGATTTATATTGTTGTCTTGCTGCTGTCTCAGCCAGGTCTCCCTAAAAAAAAGAGATCCTTATTCTCAGTGGGACTACCTTGGACAAATAAGGTCTTTGTAAAAATAGACCGACTCAGAGAAAGAGGTTGTCTCGTCAGAGGTGGAACAACACTGGCGTCTTTGCCTGTTGTTTTTATGACAATGGTGGAATGCCCAGCCTCCCTCCCCCCCGCTCACCCCTGGGCCGGGACATGGATGGTTAAGCAATTGGGCCAGTTTTGATAAAAGATTCATAAGTCACTGCCGTGTGTAGTCGAAAACAAGCATGTTGTGAGCGAGATGTGCCGCGGTGACAGAGGGACAGGCGGTGTTAGGTCAGAGAGCATACACACTGCATCAATAAGCCATGTCAGATAAATGGAAATGAGGCAGCCATATCGAGTGTGTTTGAGTTGAGTGTGCATGTCTGCGGTGGTGGGGGCGGGGGTTGTTGTTGTTGTTGTTCTGGTCTTGTTTTCCATTGTAAACATTCAGGGATGCAGAGGACACCAATGAATAAAGCAGGTGTACAGTCACCACGTCCCCTCACTGTCACCCCTGACATGGCAAATACTCTGTGACTTCACATCCTGGGTGACTCTGACTCTGTCCCTGCTCCCTCTGTGTAACACAGGGGGAGCACAGACCTGCAGCCTTCAGTCCTCACAACATAGCGCTGAAGACAAAAGGTGTAGTACATACTGGATATACATAGCTATACATAGACATACACGAGTAGTGCATACAATCCAGTAACAAATACACAATATATTGCATGTACTGTATGTTACTGGATCCTAAATTGACTGGTTTTAATGTTGTTTTATAGATTAATTGTGATCTTCATTTGAGCAACCCAGGAGCGATTCTTGAAATCCCAGGATCAGTCTTTTAATCTGTGTCTTTTTCAGTGGATGTGTGAAGATTTTGCTAAATTAGTTATTAGCGGTGCACCTCCTGTCCTGCACTGCGGATACGGTCTGCCGAGCTGCTGGCCTACGGAAACTCATCTGATGAAATTATTTTGAACGATGACTGAACAATGGCAGGAGCTCTACCGCTGAGGCCAGCACCTTCAAGCCTAAAGGAAGATATCTTGGTGCATTTTAGATTTAAAAACCCACGTGAGGGAAAGGAAAGTTGCACAATATCTGCACAATTGCGAGCCTTTTATGGAAGGTATCGGTCCATTCATTTATGAGCAGTTTAAATACTGTGGGTGTCTTGGACTGGGTAGCTCCCAGGTGTGAATGTATTTATCATATGAGCGTGAAGTGAGGCAATTCATCTGCTACACTAGTTTACGTTTGAAACATGCAGACAGCACTTACAATGATTGCCACAGTACAGTAAGCTTTAATTCCTTACAAGCAACTAATCTTGCAGGCATACAAGATTGAGTTATAATGCCCTGACATTAGATTTAACAAAACATCCCGTGACCCTATAGTGATCTTTAGGGATGTATCGGGGCTGATTTCTTGCCAAGGAATGATCCTCACAATAAATACCATCAAAACCGCTCTGTGACAGGACGTCTTTGTGCTTTATCTTTAGGCGATACCTTGTTCAGTATTCTGGTATTTGAACATGTATTTTCCAAGTATCAGGTGTCTGAGTCATCCAGGTCTATTGTGCAAGCATTTGCAGCCTAGTAGCATGGCTTTAAATATAAGTAGGGTCAAACTTTTTCAAGGTCACAGTGCCTGGAAATCCTTTTGGCAGGCAAGAGCAGTTCAAGTTCAGGAGAAAATGAGACTGGGGGCGGTCTAATGGTCTGCCAGCAGGACTTTCTAGGTGCACTGAACTCTGATGCTACGCTCGGTCTGTGTAAGGCATTAGGTCTCCTCTTCTTTAATCATGCCTGCAGTCGGATTCCACGATGGCATCTCCTCCTCAAACAAACAAAAGTCCAGCAAAGGCCGTATTTGTGTCCGATCCACGCCATTAGATTTCTGCCCCACTAAAGCCATCCGTCCCAGCACGGGGGAATCTCCCTAGCCCTCCATCCCCCACCCCGTAACCTTCACCTCACCCCAAACTAAACCAGGCATTAGCTTTATCCCTAAAGCCACTTAACAGCAACCCAATCAAACATCAGACTCAATCTGCTACCTCAATCCCATTTTTGCCGTCTTGCACCAAACATGGTTTTGAATTTTCTGTATTATTTGCTCGTGGGGAAAACAGGTCAAGCCCTTTGCACTCTGATGTATGCAAAGGAGATACCCTATGCAAATATTCGTGATAAGATATAAGATGAGATAAGTGGAGACTGTCGAAGAAGAATGCAGTCAGTGAGTGCCATAACTGGTACTCGGTTTATGTATAAGAACCTCTTAGCAAACACAAAGAAGTTTTTTTTAAGATCCATGCGATGCATTTCTGGAGGTTAAAAATCTTCAAGCCATTTTAAGATGTTATTTCTCTTGTGTTTGGTAGGGTGGGTGAAAAATGAAGTTGATTTCATTTTCAGTTTTACTAGTTTCAGCAGGTTTTAAGGTGGCCTTTACATACATTACCTTCCTACGCTCTGCATCCTGGGCATGGGGAAACTGCCTATATATCATCTTTAAATGATGATTCAGGTAAAAAGAAGCCTTTTATGTTTATTGTTTAAATATTGCTGCTGGAGATGACCTCATGAAGATTTTGCAAGAGACATAGCCTCCAGAGAAAAGCAGGAACGAGTTGCAACAACACCCTCAGGAATTTGTACGAGGTCTTAATGACAATATCACAGTGGCACAACTCCAGCGAAACATTTTTCCCTGATTATAATGTGATCTGGAATACAGGCCCTTATATCAGATATCTTGTTCACAAAAGCATGTATTTTTCCCATGTGCTCTATTTTTGGATGACATTTTCCCATCAAGTCTATTTCGGGAAGAATAAACTCGCTGAGGAAGTATTTTGGCCTTTTAGGACCTGCACGGTTCATATTGGGTCTTTGGAGTGCCAGAAGCGTGCCTCTGTGAAGGAAGTGGGTCCCGTCGTGTCACATCTTGCCTTCCGACCGTACCTGACTGTGTTCAAGTATGCCCACAGGTCTACCTGTACAATTAAATCAACACATCAGATGATTCATGGACTATATAAACATCACTTTTTCCAGTCGAGTACTGCTCCAAAATATTACTGAGTTACTGCCAGGATCCCTTGGTGCAATCCATCCCACCAAGGTTAACGCCTCCAGTTTCACAATGAAAAATATGCTGAAACTGGAAGGAACGACAAATTCCTCTTAGGAAATTTGTAGAGTTTGGCGCCGAGTCCGCTCCTATAGAGTAAGTAACAGGATATGTTATAGTTAAACAGATCCTGTTTTGGCGTGAAAGCTAATTTAACTGAACATATTTCACCGCGAACATCAGTCTGAACTGTGCGAGCGCGGCCTCCAACCCCCTGTCAGCACAGCCGGTGTATCACGATAACCTTGGCTCGCTCTAGCGTGTCTCCGCGTGAGCCAGGATAGGGGCATGAGCTGTCAACGTCGAGGAGTCGGCGTTTGGATAGGTTCCGCCCACTGAGCTGGAAGAAATGCGGCCGCTGGACCAGGTGAGGAATGCATCAGCAGATTTCACGCAGCCGGTCGGCAGGCATCCGTTCTGCGTGGGTCCCTCTTCGGAGATGGAAAGCGATACATGCGATGCAAGTTTCTCACCGTTTGCTGAAGTGAAAGTACAATGAGGAACTACACTGGTAATAGAGATAACTTCATTATATGGGATGATTACACACCATGATAGGCTCTGTGACAAGAAAAAAGCCTCCACTAAAAGGCATGTTTTTCCACATTCCATTTGAAAATCAATGTAATCTTGTGTAAAAATGCAAAATACACGTTCTCAAAGATTTTCTTTTGCAGCGGCCCGTATTATGGATTTCTGCTTATTTATTCATCGGATTGATCAGTTGCAGTGCCATTAGAGCGGAAAATGGGAGCTAATTGTGCGTCACTTCTTTGGCATGGATCACATTACCAGTTATGGATCAAGGCGTGACCGTGAATCAATGAGCTTGGCCCTGAAGGTGAACATCATTAGGGGGCTGGACGATCAACTGGAAATCAATATCAGTGATGGATTAAGAGCCAGGCACCCCGGCAACATGACCCAGGGTGCGTGTGATCGCCCCGGTTCACTCGGAAAGAGAAAGCTCCTCTGTCAGCTTGGCCCGGAGTCAGTTGGATGTTGTGTTACACTGAGATATGCCCCTCCTTCGCCTCCTTGTCCCGCACACACACACACACACACACACAGAGTCCCACCCGCTCCCAAAACCCCTCTCCTGACTTGTCCTGGGAGAAATGTTTAGCCCGACTGTTTAAAGTGTCGCGTGTAAATTCAGCGTGGCCTGACAGCTTTACAGGCCTATTGTTGCTCTTTGAAAAAAATGGAGGCTTTGGTGAGTTTGTAGGGTCGTGAATCAGGGGAAGGAAGCCTTATTTGACTGATGTTGCAGTCGGGGGTCACTCATGCAGACGGGAGAGCCAGAGCCTGTTAAATGAGCACCGCTCTAATGAGCAAACATGTTGAAATGATCACCCCTCGCTCTGTTTTTTCCCCCTTTTTATCAATTACATGATTGTATTCCACGTCTGTCTCTATGTTTTTTTTCTTCTCCTCCTCTTTGTCACTGACGTCTGGCATCTTCATTATCCGTCTCCCTCACCTCATGCTTTCCCAAGCTGCAACAATTTGCGCTTTAACGGTGAAAATCTAATTAAGTTGTTCTCCTTTTTTAGTCACTTGATCCCCATGCCTCTCGAATGGTGTGTGTGTGCGCGCGCGGGTTGGGGGGTTTCAACACGACACGCTGCACGCGACACCGTGTGAAAAACGTGACGCTGCTACCAGATGTTGCGCTGAAAGGTAACAGAAAAGGGGATGCCAGCACGTGGAGGCACTGAACGCGACACTTCCTTTTCCATCCTGGCAACATCCCCCCCTTGACTGGTTGGGGCAGCTGCTCGTTAGTTTTGATAGCGCTGGCGATAACGCCTCTCGCGTGATGATAACATTTCCGGAGCGATAGCTTTCGTGAGATAGGGAACGCGATGTGGGTTGAGGGAGAAGAAAGGCAGAGCGATAGCATCACCTTAAGTGACTCGCTCATTGTTATGAACACCGATCGAGGTGGCGATATGCCTTTGTTTAGATTCGTGTTCAGCCCACACACTCGCACACACACACACACATAACACACATGCAAGTACAGTATGTTCCTAACCTCCACCCATTGGCTACAGGTATTTAAGTATATGTCGAAGGATATGTCAGTCACACACATACATGAGCATGCAC
>OMLB01045022.1:0-10018 GCA_900302555.1 Myripristis jacobus | reverse complement strand
AGTGTTCCTATAACCCTCATTGTTGATGGTAAAACCAGTCTGTATAGGGGTTATTTGGAGGGGAAAAAGTCATTCCATCTGACAGCCCAGTTTAGAGAAGAAATACTCCCACCACTAAAAACGGACTTGGGTTACACTCGCACACAAGACCAGACTAGATATGATTTTCTGGGTCGTTAAAAGTGCACTTTAAAGCGCCTAACGACGGTCAAAATCACCGGGACAGGGACCAGCAGTCGGTGTTTATTGTGTTGAAGTCATGGCTTCTCATGCCGGTTAGTCTTCTTTTGACACTCATTTTTCTTTTTAATGTGGAATCTGCACTTGTGTTGTTTTTCTCATCGCATTCGACGGCGCATTAATCACATTCAGAGACCGGGAAGCCAAATCTAAGAAACTTTTCCCCACCACTTGACGCAGTAGCAAGTTGATTTTAAAAAATTCAACAGCCACTTTTGAGATTTTATGAGTCAAAATGGTTATAGAGAAGAAAAAAGCACAGGTTTACATGTTGCTTGTGTATTTTGTTATCATACTTACACCATGAGGACACATACAAAATGTTTTTTCACACATCCAATTTGAGGTTTGAAATGTGACTCTAATTGCATCCCTACAAAAAAAAAGCACCTCAAATTGGATTTTAAGAGCTTTATTTCTGCTTTCAAATATAACATGTAGGCCATTTGGCATCGCAAGTTGGGACAGGAAGAGCAGAGGACGATAAACACGGAGGAGAGGACTGTAAAAGAACGGCAGTGTCTGAGCTGAAACACACCGTGTCATTTCAGACGATTGTCATCACGAAAACAGTCAGAAAAGGCAAAAGCGCTTCCATTTTACTCGCTCGCTGCAGCGCCCCGAGGTTTCCTGGACAGGAAAAGTCTGCACGCGCTTGCGTCATTTCTACGTCAAAAACCGTCGTAATGTTACAGTCCACTCTTGTCACTCGTAAACTGCAATGTGAACGGTTAGCGTTTAAGACCGGAGCTTGGAAAACAAATCAGAGTTACCTGCTGTCTGAGCGCGGCGTGAGGATGAGCATGCAAGGTGCGCACCGTGTAGGAAATCCTTGAAACGGTGCTGGGAAAAGATCCAGATCCCATCAAACCACCCGTGGAGAAAACTAAAGATTCCCTCGCAAAAAGATTCACCTCTGCTATATCTTTTATTGTCTGTTGATGTTTTCGTAAAAGACGTTTATGAAGATGTCTCTCATGACAAGACTCCAGGAGTTAGGAAGAGATTCCAGGTGTTTTTGCTGTTCAGCCTTTTAGAGAAATACCCGACGTCCACTGGTAAAGATTTGATAAAAAAACGACTTGTACTGGAAAGTTGACAAACAAAAACAGACAAGACAATGATCTGGTGATGTCTTGAGAAAAGTCTGCAGACCAAAACGTCAACTTCGAACAGATATGATCACCGCATGCAAGCCTGCCGCTGCTTTTTGCTTTACAATGCAATCTTTATTTGTTTTGCCACAAGGGTTAGGGTTAGGTTAGGGTACAGGTTCTCTCCACCTTGCTGTCCATAAAGCAACCTAGACTGACAATTGTTGGGTCATTTATTCAAAAAAACATCTTAAAAACGAGGGTCACAACAGCAGCAAAGCCAGTTCTCTTTGATTAGAAGCCACAAGAAACATTATTTGGTTCTTTCAAAGTACCATTTCTGTTTTAGAGCGTGGTACATTCATACAAAAAGATCAAAATCTCTTTAGAGAGGATTTTAAGTGTGCGGTTCAATTCGGCACCAAAACCAATTCCCCCATGATCATGAGCCAAAGAACCGCCATTTGGTTCTGCAAAGGATCTCTCCTTCCCAGAGCGTATCCAGAAGATTAATAAATTTCATTTTCTCCATGAAAACCAAAGATCACAGCGATGGAAAGGTGGGCTGAAATGATCCTAGTAATATTTTTATTGATCGTATAACAGCGCACGCTAGGGCTCAGCGATAGCCCTGTAATGCCTCAGCGCGGTCCAAGGTTTTGATATTACAGATTTTCCGCTTCGACTGAAACGCCCAACATCTGTGAAATCGATACGGTTAATATCTGTAGTATCTGTGAGGAAAATAGAAAAAATAAAATCATGTTACAGATGCGGTTCCTGGGCTAAAAGAAGAAAGCGATAAGTCTGAAATGGCCGGTTTCAAACCGAGCCAGCTACATTGTCGTGAATAATTTCACGTCTCACGCAAGGTCCCGGCGACAGTTTGCCACCGGTTCCAAGGTTTTGATATAAAATACAATTGTCCTCCATCCCAGAAACCCGAGCCACCACATCTGCTCGATAGATAGAGATGTAAGATATTCTTTCCATTTCCATCTTAAGTATTCGGTTCATGCTCTGATCCAGACACTTACAGTAAGAGAGGAGGCACTCAGGATGATGGGAGGACTCGCTGGAGGGCATAGGGATCAAACCTGTGACCTTTTCTGTCACAGGAATGACTCTCTAGGCGCTGCTCTAGCCTTTTGCTCAGTCACTGTAGCTCCAAAAAGTCCTGGGATACATGAATCAGTTGTAGCTTTTCGATTTCATGTCAGTTGATTGCAGTTTATTAATGGTTCAAAAACTAACTGGGATCAAACCTGTGACCTTTGCTGTTACGGGAATGGCCTTCTAAGACGTTATTCTACCCTGTCGCTCAGTACTGGGGTGTTTTGTTGTAGCTCCAGAGGGTTCTAGCATGCAAGACTAATTTGATTTCAGTGTTACATTTACACTCCAGCGTGGTTTATGTATAGTTAATATTACAGGGATCAACCCTCTGACCTATTTGTGTTACGGGATTGATTTTCTAAGCTTTGTTTTGCCTCGTTACTCAGTCCTTGGATGTTTTCTTGTTGCTAAAAAGGTCCTGGAATACAAGAATTGATTTCGTAGCTCTACATTAAAGTCCAGTGTAATCAAGATATGGTTCACATTACAGGAATCAACCCTGTGACCTGTTACGGGAATGATTTCGTAAGCCTTGTTTTACCTTCTTACTCAGTCCTGGGGTGTTTCCTTGCAGTTAATGGTCCTGGGATAAAGGAATTCATTTTTTAGTTTTTTAGTTTAGTTTAGTTTAGTTTTTTAATAAAATTTTGGCTACCTTCAAAGGGATCAAACCTGTGATCATTACTGTAACAGGAATGACTCTCCAAGCACCATTCTGCCCTGTCATTCCTCACTGTAGCTTCAAAAAGGTCCTCGGACACACAAAAAATAAGTTGATTTAGTTTTAGCTTCACGGTCTAACACAGTTTATGTGTGGTTAACATGACAGGGATCCAACCTGTGACCTTTTCTGTTACAGAAATGTCTCTTTTTTGGATCGTCTCTATTTCACCTTGTTACTCAGAAAAACATCCTGGAAATACATGAATTGATTTTATTAGGTTAATATTAAATTACAGGAATCAACCCTGTGACCTTCTCGGTTACAGGAATGACTCTGTAAACACGACTCTGCCTTATCCCTCTGTCTGGGAGTGTTTTAGTGCAGCTCTGAAAAGACCCTGAGATATAAGAATCAGCTGACTTTGTTTTTGATTTAAAGTCCAGTGCAGGTTATGATTCACATTACCGTCTCCACTCAGTCCTATTCTAGGTTGGGCAGTAGTTTTACTAGATTAACAGTCAATAGTTTTTGCTGTAACAGCTAATAGTTAAGTAAAGGCTTATAGCAGCCATGTGGCAACCAATAAAGTAAATGTCCATTGAAGTTGACCAAATACACAAAAGCTATTAATGTAACAAATTAAAATGGTTAATAGGTTTTAATATATTTTCTGGCCATTTAAAGGGGCATTTCCTTCCCTTTTACCACACCAACTTTTTCACGTGTGAACTTTATTACCGGGCAGTTATTACTTTATTATTATTTTCTGGAGACAAATATGACCAAAGACATACTGAAAAACAAACAGCCAACTGCTGTCACCTCCTGTCTTCAGTAATACAACCGCTCTGTATGCACGGTCTGTGTGCATGTGTGTGTGTGTGTGTACATTTCTTGTGTGCATATGGGTGTGTATTTGTGTGTGTGTGTGTGTGTCCTGCAACTTTCCACTGTAAACAGCCCAATAAAGCAGAAATGCCATGAAAAAATGAATCATAAAACCCCCAAAGTTCCTAAAGAGCAGCTCCAAAAGTAGCATTATGAATCATTTTATTGATCACACTGGGGACGTTTCAAAATCTTCCAAGCCTTTGATAATGGAGAGCAGTGCTTCCTTTGTAATTCTATATGGCAGCAGTGCTTGAGGGTGCATTTAGACTCTTTTAGTTTTCGTTCCACAGCCGTTCCCATTTTTTTGCTCCCAGTTATGGTTCTCGTGTACATTTATGTGCTTCAAAATGTTTTGGGACACTTAATCAGAAATTAAAGCGTACGCTCTAAATATCAGGATGCCGCGGTTATGATGCACAGGAAGGTTTGGCAAAACGGCACCATTTTTTAAAAATCTTTTTAGTCCGAGAAAATCAAATCAGGCTGCATGCTGCATGTTTTCAGCATCACCGTGCGTCACATCAGCTTACTGACATGCACTTGAGCCGCAGCCCTTTTACTTTGTCTTGTGTCTTATTGATTCCAATCATTTTTTAATACATGTCATATGTAATCTGACTTTGTAAATATATTTATGTTGTTGTTCATCAACTTAATGCTGTCAAACTTGACATCACTGGTTAGTATAGACACTAATGTAAGAGGACTTGGATGTGACAATAAAGTGTTTTTGAGAGTTGTGCTGTTTTTCCGGAGAAAATTTACGGTTTATGTTTACTGCGACGGATTATCTCGCTCTTTGGAAATGGCTTTCAAATTGTGAATGAATGAATGGCAGGATTTGGCTTTTTCTGAAAGAGGAAAACAACCCTGATATCTCCGATTGTGCTGATTTGTGCAAACCAGTGCTGCAACCATTCACACTAAACTTAGCTTTCAACGTAAAGGCACCATCAAAATCATTTAGCCTCATTTTAAAGGGGAATTTAAGGGAAAATTTAAGGCACTGTCACTGTTTTTTCTTGTTTTTGGAGCACATGAATGAAGCGCAGGAGTCGTTTTCCACGGCACCTCAGCACAGCAGCCACTGAGCTTGGCCTGCAGGTCTGCGCTGTGATGGTAAAGCCATGGGAACAGAACTGTAAAACACTGGCCTGGCCACACTACTGACAACACACACACACACACACACACACACACACACACACTGCTATAAAAGAAAAAGACCACGCAGGTATGTGTGTGTGTGTGTGTGTGCTTGTGTGTGTGTGGATACACAGAGAGACAGAGAGAACAAGGGAGGAAAAAAACAGAATGAAAAAGAAAAAAAATGCTGAATGATAAAGAGAGAGAGAGAGAGAAAGACAGAGAGAGAGAAAGTGTGTGTGTGAGTGTGTGTGTGTGTGTGTGTGTGTGGCTGTAAAACCCTATACAAGGTGCCAATGGCTATGACCCTTGGCCTGTTTTGAATGTTGCTGTATGTTGGAATGTGTATTAGCATTCGTTCCGGTGCCCCCAAGGGCATGGAGAGTGTGTGTGAGTGTGTGTGAGTGCTTGTATGTGTGTGTGTGTGTGTTTGTGTGTGTGACCCCAGACATGTGTTCGTGTTAACTGGCACCATTAAGCCTTGAGGGGATCATTAGTGGGCTCTGGGAGCTGCCTTTACTGTACATGGTAGGGGACCTTTTGCGCACACACACACACACACACAGACACACACACTCGCACAAGCCCACATGTGCGCACACACACACACACACACACACATACACACCAACACTGGCATGTGTGTGAACAGAAATGCACATGTACACACACATATTTGTGGCAGCCGCTCTGCATAAAAATGTTCAATCTAAATA
Source organism: Myripristis jacobus (assembly GCA_900302555.1). NCBI lineage: Eukaryota > Metazoa > Chordata > Actinopteri > Holocentriformes > Holocentridae > Myripristis > Myripristis jacobus. Next base: position 4,151 of record OMLB01045022.1, on the reverse strand, counting down.
ACTGAATTGTCATATAAACACACACACACACACACACACACACATATATAGACTCCAGCATGGCAGCACAATCCCTTTAACATGTAAGTACAATTTAAGGCTCGCTCCATGCTGCTGATCGTCTTTTTCGTTAATTTCTATACAAATGTGGAGGAAACGTCCACAGTAATGTTATTTTTGCCTTGTAGTAAGCCAGTCAAAACACCATTGTGAACAGGGTAATTTTACAAAAAAAAAGAAAAGAAAAGAAAAGCCAAAAATAATATTTGGTGTACAATACCAGTATTGACCTCATCCCTCCTCAATTAAGTCGTAGAGTCTTGCTGCTAAAGAAAAAAATCGCCCACTAAAACACTTAAACTCTGTTAAAAACATATTAGTGTATTGGTTAGTGTTATGCACAATGTTGGATTTTTTGCAGATTTCCGATATGCCGATAGTTTCCAACTCTTATGGCTGCCGATGATGATAAATGCACCTAATTTTTTCCAGGTGATTGCAGAGAACGTCAAGTCTCTCCTATGGTGAAATTAACATTTTTATTATTATGCCCACTGTTACTGGCAGATGCAAACATGAAATGATGATGCTTTTCGAAATGTACACATTCACCAGGCAAAATAAGAAAACTACTTCAGCTTAGGTGATGGAAAATATGCCATATGTATTATTATATAACCGCCCTGAGACAATCCTGACAACAGCCACATTCAAGGTAAATTTGACCTATTCCACGTATCGGCAGAAATGTCGATTTTGGGCTGAAATATTAGTGACGACCGATGATGTGCCAGCATTATTGTGCACGGTATTTTTCTTATCTTAAACCGGCCAAATCGAAATGCCCACATGTCCAGATGTTTCTAGCAGGCACAAAGACGTTTGACGGCAAAACATGTGATCTAAAAATCAAGGGTAAACTTTGAAAGGTTTTGGTGTCAGCGCCTCACTATCGAAGAGCAAGAACCTTTTTCAAAAGCCGACATTTATGACCGATACACAACCATCGGATAGAGGATAGAGGATGGACAGCAGCTTTCTCAGCAACAGGACAGGTTGCATTTTGATCACCGGGTGCAATCCTTTCTCCTGGACTGATCGCTGATGAATTGCTTTCACCACACGTTGCACAGCCGAATGCAACACGTTCACCCTCATTTTGCAGGGAGTTTCAAAAAGGCAAGGAGTTGAAAGAAAAGCTTAAAGAGCAAAGAGACGCTGGTGGACGACAGCAGGGTAAATCCCCGAAACAACAGGATTCCTCAACCTTGTGACCTTGTTCCTGATCTGTTTCAACTGTTGAAGGACTGAATTTGGCACAGCTTCTCCTTGTTCCCCTAACCCTAACCCTAACCCTAACCATCATTCAGTCCCCTTTAATCTACCAACAATGCAATTTAACGCCAACATGATGGCTTTCACGGGTTGGCCTGATTGTGATGCCAGAGCAAAGTCCCCAAAATCAGCAGGGTTTTCGTTCTAGGGGTAGTAAAGCTGCGAGGCGAAGTTGAAAAGATTCGAATAAATGGCGCAGTAATCGTGTCCACAGCCAGGATCTGCACAGACAGTTGAGGCAAATCCATAATTTTACCAATTCTTAGTTTTGGAGGTGTGACCGTCCCCCACGTTCAAAGATCAGGAAAGAGACGATCGATTGGGTTCCATCAGTTCGTCCATGTGTCCGTCCCGTGTGATTTCGGAGCGTCCGCTGGCCTGTTTGGGATGAAACTCGGAAGAATGACGGATCTTGACATTGTGGTCTGGCGATCTGAACGTACACCTGTTTGGCCCGGCCACAGCGCCAACAGGAGCGGAACTTCACCCCTTATCTCTCAGACACCGTTGGGTCAAATTTGATGAATCTTTAGGGGAACGGTGTGCTTTTAATCATCGATATCCAACATCCACCGACTAAAACTGGCCAAAAAGTCACAAAGCTTGAAGCAGCAACGTCTCACACACCGGACACCATGCACACGAAATTAAAAAAAAGAGAAAAAAGAGAGAGAGAGAGAGAGAGAGAGAGAGGACACAAGTGCACCCAGGCGGCTGATGCCAGTTGTGGGAGACATCACGCTTATTCAAGACTGTTATTCATTTAAAAAAAAAGAAATCTTGTCTCATTCGATCAAAAAAATGGGAAAGTGCAGGGATGAAAATGACTCGACAACGGGGAGAAGACACATAAAAGAGGACAAATCTCCCTGGACAGAGGGACGTGGACGAATGTGGCGAGAGAAAGAAGAGCATTGACGGGGAGGATGACTGGACCCAAAAGCAACAGGAGGTGGGATTTGATGAGAAGGAGACGACAGCGAGGAGGAGGAGGAGGTGGAGGAGGAGGGGTGAGGAAGAGGAGAAAATGGGGTGTGAGTGGGGACAGGGGGGTTAAACACACTTACACAGAGAGCCTCCTTTTGGGCATTTTTAAGTGGTCTCTTTGTCCTCCTTCACGGTTCCCTTCCCTCCTTTTCTCTCCGTCCTTTCTCTCGCCCTTTTTACCAGTAACCAGAGAGCCCAGGAGAGAGAGCGAGCGAGCGAGGGAGCGAGGGAGAGAGCGCGAGAGAGAGAGAGAGAGGGTAAAAGAGCGGTGGTTAGGAGATAAAAACTGTCTCCTCGCTGTAAGAGAATCCCTTCCTTCTTCTCCTCTCTTTTTTCCAGACAAGGGAAAGAGCGGAGGTTTATCTCTTGGTGCTCAATTGAGGCTGGAGACCCAGTGTGTGTGTGTGTGAGTGTGTGTGGATCGGAGACAGCGACTTTCTCAGACCCCTGACGCCTATCATCTCACTCTCCGTCCCGTTGTTTTCCGCCCGTCCATTCATTCACAGTTTCACAAGACGAGGTCAGCAAGGCTCTTTTGGCATGGCGTCCACACACACACACTCGCACAGATTCATTCACACACACACACACACACACATACACGGGGCTGTCCCTCAGGTAGGGGTTGTGTATGGGAAACCGGACTGCTCTGGGTTCAGTGAAAGGTTGGCCCGCCTGACGCAATATGGACAAGAGAAAAGAGACGAGAGAGAGAGAGGAAAAAAGAGCGAGAGACATTGAAAGCGAATGGATAAAAAAAAAAAAATAGTCCGAAAAAGGTGTTGAAATTATCGGGGTGCGGCTCGCCCCCGGGACGACGTGAAGATGTGTGAATTTTCCCCTCTGATTTCATTTCCTGCATCGAGGCGATTTTTCATTGGCACTCGTTTTGGTCTGGAGCCGCTCCACCTTTCCTCCACGTCGTCTCTATTTTTTTAATTTTTTTTTTGTTTTATTTTATCTCCCCACCACAGAAAGTCATTTGCATGCTTAATGTTTTGTGCTTTTATGACTGAAAATGTTGAATTAAATCTATTTTATTAAAATAGATATCATTCAATTTATCACATTTTTATTTAAATTTGTGTTTTTGTGACTTTTTCTTTTCTGAATCTTATTTAATCCTATTGATTTCTTCAAGGAGATCAATAAAATTTCATCCTTTCCTTTTTGAGTGCTAACTAATGACTATGATTATTAATGATTATTTTAAAAAAAATGTTGAATTTATAGTTTTTACTGCAGGTTTCCACATTTTGCAACCGAAAGGATGAAAAAATCCAAAGGAGATGGGAGATGAAAGGTGGAGAGAAAAACAGGTTTTTACTTCAGAAGGCCCTCTGCTCTTGTCTCCTTTCTTTCCTTTCGTCTCCTTTTCTACCCTTTTTTCTTTCTTCCTCTGCTCATCTCTTCTCCTCTTTTCTCTTCTCCTCCTCTTTCCTCTCATCCTGTGTTTCCTTCTTGTTCGTCTTCCTCCTCTTTTCCTTCTCTCATCTTCTTTCCCTCCTGTGGTTTCCTTCTGTTCTCTCGTCTCCTTTCCTTCTCATCTCCTTTCATTCATTCATCTCCTCTCCTACTTTCTCTGCTCATCTCTCCTTTCCTTCTCCCTCTCCTCCTCTACTTCCTCTCCTTCTCTCTCTCTCTCTTGCCCTTTTCTCTCACCTCCTTTCCTGTTTCTCCTCTCGTCCCCTTTCCTCCTTTCCTCCCCACATCTCCCCTCGCTCGTCTCCTCCCTCCTCCTCCGCCCGCTCCTCCCGTCTCTTGTCTCGTTTCCCCCGTTCCTCGCCTTCCTTTATTCATGTCCTCGTCCTCTTTCCTTCTCTCATCTC
>OMLB01045019.1:14271-26858 GCA_900302555.1 Myripristis jacobus | reverse complement strand
GCACATTTCTTTGTCTGTGTGTGTGTGTGTGAGGGTGGGTGTGTGTGTGTGGGTGTGTGTGTGTGGGTGTGTGTGTGTGTGTGTGTGTGTGTATATATGTGTGAGTGTACACGCATGTGTGTGTGCATATCAGAGTGAGAGAAAAACAGGGAAAAAAAGCCTCAGTTGTGGCCCGCAGCAAATCAGCCCACACCCCTCCAGCCTCACATATGACTCACACTGGCACAGCTGAGCAGAATATTAAACACACGCAGACACACATGCACGCACACGCGCACACACACACAGATATGCAAACATGGGGCTTGCACAAAATGGCGGCGTCAGAATAACAGTTTCCTCTACAGTGCACGGTGCTGACTTAGATGGGCGATCAAAAATGTGGAGCGAGCACCAAGTTGTATAACAGCCATTACAGATCAAAGGACAGAGGAGGGCAAGTGCAGAAATGTCAGCGGAGGGGAAATGTGGTCACTTAACAGGAAGGTGGGATAGAAGAAGCGATGAGAAGAGGGAGGAATGAGATGAAAAAAGGAGATGAACTGCCAAAAAAATCTTTATGTAATTGTGTCTCATTTGAAGTCTGAAAAATCCTGTTTGTCTTAAAACAAGTGGGAAAAAAAAGAATCTAGTATCAAGAAAATGATTTAATTGACACTTGATTCAAGGAAATTCTGGAAACAAGTTGACCAGTATTGGAAGCAATTTGGGTTATTTCAGCCTCCTGGTAGACTTTTCCATTTGTTTTAAGGAAAACAAATGGAAATGAAACTAAACGACTTGTTAAGACGGAGATTTTTGCAATATGAGGAGAAGAGGAAAGGCTTGAACTGGCTCTATATTAACGCTGGCCACTCAAATCACTTCCCTCACCCCGTCCTTTCATCCTCTCCTTCCTCCTTCCTCGCTCATTCGATTCCTTCCCCTCCCCCCCTCTCCTGCCTCCACCCCTGCGGGGGATCAGTGGCGCTCACACGGAGCAAAGCGAAGCGGCGCTCATGTAAGAGGACCCAGATATCAGCGAGTGGCGAGTGGCCCCAGCCAGCGAGCCGAGTTCTGCAGCCTCACGCTTTTTAGAAGGGAAATTGGAAAATGCAACCAACACAGCGCAGGCTAAGAATAACCACCCGCAGTCGGGGAGAAGGAGGATAGAGGAGGGGGATCAAAGAGAGCTTTTATTATGAGAGTGTGGTTATTTTTGTTGGCAGGGCTGTTGCATGATTGTTTAAGTCGGTGCTGCGACACTTTTGCTTTAAAAAATAATAGAAAAAAACGGATCCCAAATCTTGTACTGTACACATCTGATCAATAGTGTAATCTTACTTAACATGTTGTGAGCTGCTTAAATCTTCTCAGAAATCAGTCAGTGATTGATACTGTAAATGTATCAATAACTGACTGACAGCCAGAGCGCTGCGCTGACAGTGCCGGTGGTCTGGCTCTGTGAGTGAGATATTGATCCCTGTGTGTGCCGGCGATCGTTCAAAGTGGCTCCACTTTGTTGTGATGAGAGCATGCCAAAACACAAAATCACAAACATGCATGAATCAAATCACAATTAACTGATGATATGAATCAGAGTTGTACTTTGATTTTATACAAGCCTGAGAAAGACACGCTGCCACCTCAGTGCCACCAAAATGGGATTTAAATAAACCTCTCATTCAGAGAATTCAGAGACTATAACAGCAATGTGCATAACCAAACAGAATATCACTCACTCTTCACACAATATCTGCTCTAGATATTATGCTTCAGACAGTGGTGGCCAAGTAGCAAGTATGTAAAAATGTGAATTTTATGATGACTGTAACTGTTTGGCAAATCTAAAAGAGTAACTTGTTAACTTTCTCTGTCTTTTATTTCTCCACAGTCACTGGAGAGCACTCGTCGCATGCTGCAGCTGGTTGAGGAGGTAAGAGAAGCCCATAACTCTTTGAATTATGGCTCCCCTCTGGTGCAAAAAGTTTGATTGTAATTCACAGTTTAATTAGACAGTAATAAAATCTGACACAAAATGTGACACAGGAGAGACGGAAAGTTAATGCTGTGACATTGCAAGTCCATCATGTCCCGGCTAAATATTCTGCAACAACAGAGCAGCGCAGGGCTATAGCTTCAGACTTCAGTGAACTCCTGCTCCAGGACTAAAATTACTGTAATTGGACAGTGAGAAAAGGTAACAAAATGGGACATAATAGGCTTTGTGACCTCCAATGGGGTGGTGGTTCACCTGATTTTGACAGCATAATAAAACATAATAAAGAATTAATAGAGGAATTAATTAAGGGACAAATGAGAAAACTGCAGCAACCAGCCCATCCTCTTCTCACTGTTCAGCCTTTATTATTTAATTTTTAGTGTTTGAACTGAATGGTTTGGTCCCAATTAAAGCATGCACTGTCTGAAAAAGGTGATTCACAGTGTTTTACAAAGACACTTTACAGCTGGTAACATTTACAGGACTATTTTACCGATTGAATCCTCTGCATTTTAGTAAATGCTGATTGATGAAATTCAGAAAACAATATTGTCCTAAAGTGGATAACTCTCCAATTACAGTGTAATTATGCAAATGAGGAGCCGGAAGTACCAAGAATCTCTCACAGTCACAGTCACTGTTCAGTGTCCCCAGTGACCAATAATAACATCATCAAATGCCATCAAAACTGCATTAAAGATGGACGGATGAACAGAAACAGAGCAACACACCTGATATTTATGTCCGTGGTACTGAGTGTGTTTTGGTGCTGAGTCCAGCAAGGACAGCACAAGGTCCTTGCTGGAGCTTTATCTCTACACATCTATGACAAGCAAGCAAACATCGATTTGTCAAAGATAAGCCAATATTTGACTTGGAAGAGAGTGGACAACAGAAACTTCAAGCTCAATGATGAACCATTGATTGAAATTGCTAAAGGAATGTGATTACCTTATAAATTATGGTTGTAACTAGAAGGCACTTCAGTGGATCTCTTGACCCTGCAAACAAGGACATAGCTAACCCCGATTCAGATCATCACTAAAATATAATCAATTATTCCTTGGCCCAAAAGGCCTGTCTGCCCCCTGAATTTCATGAAAATTCATTCAGTTTTTTTTTTCATATCCTGCAGACAGAGAGACAAACAAACTAACTAAAGAGGGTGAAAGCATAGAAATTATGATAAAACACGGCCATCATGACACTTTAGGGGGCAGGTGATGGAGAAGAGGTCACTGTTGAAAGAAATTCAGACATCTCCTTCAGCATCTGTCACATGATATTTTTCACTCTTATTGCTGGTACCCAGCAGTCCTAAGGCGGTGCCAAGTGAAGCATGAGTCAACTGAATTATGGTGTGAATAACACATTAAAGGAAATGACGCCAATCCCTGCTAACGTCAGGGCGAGAGAAAGAAAAATAGACACTCACACAGATGCGCGGGGCTGCCTGACTATTATTTGTTTTTCATCTTTTGTCTCATGAATTCCTATTGCAATTTAAATGCCTTGGCAATATTGCTCATGTAACATTGATGCCAGTAAAGTGTATTTTATTGCACTGAGGGTGAAACAAGGAGAGACAGAGAAAGAGAAACCAGCAGACTGGGAGTGAGACGCTGCAACAAGCAGCCAGACAGGGGAAGGAGGGACTGAAAGGGAGAGTGAAGGACTGAGGGAGTGAGGGAATGTGGGCAGCTGGAGGGGAGGGCTGACAAGCTCCTGCTGCATATCTCAAGGTCATATTGATCATCAGTCAACATATCTCACCGTGCAGCACCGCCCCACAGCTACCGCAGGCGAGGAGGGATGGAAAGGGAGAGAGGGAGGGATGGAAGGAGAGTAAGATGGAGCGAGAGTGAGAGGGGAAAGTTTACAGCGCCTCTGGGGCGGCAATCAGATGGAAAGATGGAGGGGGGGAGCAAGAGGAGGGTGATGAATACAACTCTGATGAGACACAATGAGAGTGGGTAATGTGAAAAACAACAACAAACAACAAAGCCAGAGAGGCACTTGATTTGATCAGTCAGATGATTATGTTTCATCATTTATGTCGCATATGTAATGATGATCCCCTATAAGAAGAAAAAGTCTCTTGTTTGAGGCTTGGCCCTCGCTTGAGGCATGTAAATTTGCAGCCCATCCATAGATAATGCCAGAATCACAGAGGTATCCATCAGATTTGCATCAGGAAGCAGCATCGAACCATCTCCGGTCCTGTATGGGATTGTGGCTGATTATTCCTAGGAGTTTCCCCCAAGGGACACATTTCAACTACTTTGGGATTCCTCTCAGAATGAGGCATGCTAAATTACAGAATAATTTATATGCTGCTGAGTTTCCTTATTGCCTTCCTCTCACCCCTCAAACATCAATGCCAGCTTTCCTCCTGAGGAGGCAGGGATGTGTGCGCACAAACACATGCACACACACACACACACACACACACACACACCATAATCTTATTTATGCCTATCAAGCCGAGCCAGGTGCCACATCTTAGCACTGCAGCACTGTATTTCTAAGATGCAGGGAGGAAGAAGACTTGTGTGTGTGCTAGTTTCGTTATCCACCACCCTCACACACTCTTTCTACACAGCATCCAAAGCTGTAGCCAAGCCAGCCTATCAGTGACTAATAGCTTTACTGTTGAATGCCCATGCAGGCTCAGCTGTTCAGATGTTTCACAGTCAGGGAGAAATTAAAGTGAGATTTTTAATGCGTATGAGGTACAGCAAGGACATACAGCAGCCTGTCTCCCAATATACCCCACTGTGAACTGAATTGTCTTAAATTGTGAATTACTTTCAAGAAAGATGCAGTAATAATCCTAAAAATTCTGTGATGGGTTTGGGCTCGTTAAAGATTAACGAGACTTGAACGGATAGTGGGCGGATTTGGATTCTGCGTTATTAACTGTGACATTTGTACAAAGAAACCCATATGTCATGGTTTTATTTTAATGAGAAACCTTCCTTTGGTGTCAGCAATATTATGGCTAACCCCCTGGGAGCTATTTGGCATGTTTCCTACTTAAGGTTATATGGCCAAATGACCTTTGGCCTTTTAATCAATACCAAACCACATCCTCATGTTGGGGGAGCAATATCCTCTAATTTGTTCCTGCAGGAGAAAGGAAAAGTAAATAAAGAGATTTTGAGATACCCTAACTCTGAATTAAACCAAATTAGCAATTATACCGGATGGGTAATAGAGTTTGGCTATTCAGAGGATGTGTTAAGGCTTTATCTGTGAGTTATAAGGCTTTAATCACAGGTATCATAAGCCTAAACATATTATGACAGCACTGTAATATTTAATTAACATAATACACACAAATTGCCTTCATGATAAGAGGAGAATGCCCTCTGGAGTTCCTGATCCATCTAGAGAAGATAACGAGAGAACAAAATAATCTCATTTTCCTCAATAGTTTGCATGTGTCCTCGCATCCGTGTTTGGCACCATCATGGAGGTCCAACGGACAATAAAAGCATTAGTGTTCAGAGCCGGTCAAAAACAGCGAGTCATTCATAAATATTCCACCGCTATCAAACGCAGCAGAGAAATCAAAGCACACCTGTTCAATTCTGTCAGTGAGGCCTTACAAGTCTTTTCGTCATCTAGAAATGAAAACAACTGTTCTCAGACACTGTTGCTTAAGCTTTGTGGACCCTCAGTTTGATGCCAAACAGTGTGTTACATCACCTGAAGCACTCTGTGGCTTTCCTCACAGTGCTCAGCAGCTTTGGTGTGAAAATGTGTAACAGCATGAGTGTAAGCTGGTCATTGAAATGAAAAAACTAAAATTAAAAAAAAAAAAAAATACAAATACAAATAGACTCACAGGTATAACACATTTGCAATACATTATTATCCCTATCTACTATTTGCCACTGTGATTAAAATGCTGCAATTATGTAATAATAACATTTAAGGCCTCCAATGCAATTCAAAAGAAGGCTTAGTGTGCGTGTTGATATGCTCACTATAGTACTTCCTAAAAGTAATATTTATAGTATAACAGTTTTTTTTTTGTCATTTCTAGTATGATCTGCAGTGCAATCTGTAATCTTAGAGTCTTGGTACAATGATTGTAGACATTAGCAGACAAAGTCAATGGAAATATGAACTCAATCACAAAGCTCACTTTTATACACAGTCGGTGTTTATGTTACAGTTTTGTAATTCTCTACCTGGTTCAATACCAGCATCAAACACCATGCCTTTTAAATCTTATTCTGAGAAGAGGCATGCTGTCATTTACTGTGGATTTTTTTTTATCATTGCTGCAAAAGAGCAATGTGGCATCTCCAACTCTGATTCTGCAGTGTTGTCTCGTGATGTTTGAATGCAAATGTTGAACACTAAACCAAAGAAACATGTGGTGGGCATTGCGTACATTACGGAGGCATAGCTTTTCATTGACTTCACCGACTTTTACATTTTGTCAGTGAGGACAGAGGACGAGGTGGCTCGCAGCTGTAAAACAGATTTGTTGATGTCGAAAAGGGTGCAAGGTAAAATAGCAGCAGGTACTTTGCAAGCTGTTGTATCTCTTCTTACTAATCTCTGTTTCTTTACTTTCCTCTCTTCTCATTTTCCTTGCCTGCACCCCTCCGTTCTCCCCGGTGCTTTTGGGGGAGTAGAGCAAAGATGCCGGCATCAGGACTTTGGTTATGCTGGACGAGCAGGGAGGTAAGTCTGCAAGAGGGGACATGGCAGTGGCAGCATTAAGAAATTGAAAACATATAGGTCTTTGTAACTAAGATATTCACAATAATGACTTAGGTATGATGATTTGATAATTAATAATAAGTACAGTTACACTCACATACTATGAGTGCATTGATGACATTAGAGGAGTCAGCTTTTTTAAGAAACTTATGGTATCAAAATATTTGTGAATGGATGGATTGTTTCATGTGCAGTTGCTTGTATTCATTTAAATGCATTTCCAAACTAACCCATTTTTTCCTGATTTTTTTTCCTTAAGTAATAATTGGACTCTTATTTAATTATTGCATGGTTGATTTGAGTTTCCTTTGGTCAAGGGTGCCACATCGGCTAACACTTTTGGAAGGTTCTACTTCTTTTCACTTTTTCCTTTCAGCTTAACTTTATTCTTTTACCCTTTGTTTCCTTTGGCTAACATTATTCTTTTTGGTTTGCCTAACTGCCTTTTTAATTTGCCAGCAGCTTTTTCTTTTCTTTTTTTTAATTATTTCCTAACAGATTCCTTTACCAATGACAAAAAAGGAAATCTTGAAACATGAAAAGTGCCAAATATTAACTGATCCACTGAAGAACAATCAATGCCAGCCACTGCAGTGCCAAAACCCCCACAGCTCAGCATCAACATAAATTATTTCTTTGTTTGTCCCTATGGCAACCAAAAGCAGGGTGAGTTCTAGCCTGGGCTTGGATCTGTTTGTGCTGTTAGTCTGCTTCAGAGTCATTGCACAAAACAGTTTGGACATTAAAATGTTTTTATTTGCTGCCATGCTGGCGCTGCAATCTGTTTCTATAACCATAACTAAGTAACTTTGAATTCAGTGCCAACAGCTGCTTAGTATTTTGGGCACTTCACCTAGGTGATGTTTTCAAGCTTGTAGCCAGCACATCTTAATGACAAATAAGCAGCAACAACATGGCCAAAAGTTGTATAAACACATGCTGTAATGTGGTTCTGGTCAATACCTCTTATTTCTTCAGAAAAAGGGGAAGGAAAGTATTTCTACTGACCACCACTGCCAGCCTAAATGCCCAAACAGATCTGAGAACAGCTAGACAAGGCACCACTGCCACCAGCTGACATGCCAGAGGTACAGAGATGGAAAAGGTGGATGAAACAAGCGATCGATTTAGCTGGTAACGACAAAATAGTCACTCACTCCCCCTAATAACTCATGACCTACTTTTGTACAATCCCTGGTTCAATGCAGCTTTGCTGATATAAACCCACAATCCATTTTGTCCATATCCAATCCATAATATCCAGAGCACAGTACGTATTAATTCCTCTACAACAAACAGCTATGCACCTTGTCTAGTTGAAACAGCTGGTATGGAAATACAAATTAGGTGCAGGGCAGAACTGCCTCAGCTGGTTGTTGCCCAAACAGAGAGAACATGAAGCATCATCTCTGGCCGAGCTCTCCCATTGGCTAGGGGACCTGTAAAGCAATCCACCAATCCTGTAAAGCCTTAAGGCCCGAGACTGTTAATTGCACCAACATTGTTGTTTGCCCAGGGGGATGAAAGCTCTATACCTCCCTGGTCCCTCTATCCTTTGATGATCCATCTATCTCCTCATCCCTTCCACCGCGCTACTGTGCACCTAAAGGATCACCACTCCAAAGCCAATTGTAACGGCTGACTGGACACATAGCCGGCCGTAAGCCTCAGCTGACCTATAACCCTCCTATATTGATTTTTGTGGAGGCAGAGAAGCCTCTCGTGTGTATAGTACTTGATGCTGGAGACAGTTATTGGAGTTAAAGGGTGTATAGATTTACTGTGGCTGAAATAAAGAAGCAGCAGGGAACAAAAAAAAATTGCCTTTTAGAAACTGGCCAGGTGCCTTTTGCTCCAAACACTTCTTAATGAGTGCAGCATGTTCAGTATCTTCACCCCCACTTCACTGCTGCTTGCATGTAATAACACTGACTCAACAAGGACCATTTCTTGGTTGAATATATTTACATAAATGCATGCCAACCAGGGATTTTACAAATCTGGAAAAAGTCAATGAACTAGTTTCTGAGTCTGCTCCATATTTTACTGAGCCTCACACTTGTACTAATGTGTATTTCCTTAACCACAATAAAAAGGGAAATTTGTATGTTTCATACAGTATAACATTAGTTTCCCTTCCTCCGACCCTCCATCCACCACATCAGCATGACAAAAGCCCTGCCACTCACAAACCAGCATCCGACTATACTTAAAATCCTTTCAGTTACTTTGAACATTTACTATTGCAAAGACAGACTTGCAGTTTTGGGAGTCAGGTTTACACACTTCATCGAGATTTAGTAAATCACCAAAAATGGTACTTGAAAGAATTTTAAGTAGTCTCTTTAAGATAGTTTTGACTTTAAAATGACATGCTCATGCCTTGATCCACAGCCCATACTAACCATGTAGCTGCTCATCTCTGAGAGCAGACTTTCTCATCTCTAGTCCTGTTTGGTTGGATATTTATTTCTCACCTAAGTACTAACATGAATGACTCCACTAATGAACGTGGTTTGCAGACTGGCTGAGCTACTGAGTTGTTTGTGCTAGGGCTCGGTCAGAGCAAAACAGAAATCGCAAAGTGAGGCAAAGTTGGTCATTTTTACTGTTGGGAGTCATGTCAACGTAAACTGGGACTATAAATAAAATCTGGCAGTCTCTTACTTTGCCTTCTGTTGATTTGTAAAAGAGGCAGATGACTTCACAGCAAAAAAAAAAAAAAAAACCAACTTTAGCTCACTGTTCCAGTTCTTACGCTCCAGTTGTAGATCTGGATGGAGTTGAGAAATTCTGCACAAGTGGGAATTTGTCAGTTTTGCATGATGCTAACGCCCCAGCAAACAGCTCTTGAGGAAGACCGCTCCTTTTTTTTGTTTTCTTAAAATTATTCCACCCAATGGAGTTTAACAGTGATTACTATGAATACACAGTCACAAGGACTTGAACTGCAAAGCAACAATCTTTTAAACTCTCATTCTCGACACTTGGACACGTAGGAAGTGTCACAAGGAGAGATGACGAGTAAAATCAGTAAATGTCAGTGCTGAAAGATTTCTATTTACTGAATTCACCAAGTTATTACATTGTATTGAAAATAGTTCAATCACTGTCATAATTTGATTTTGTGCTCATACATACACCATTCTCAGGCCTTAAAGATCCAGTGAGTGCACACGATTGTATTTGAGCAGACCAAATCGATGGGTGTGCTCGGTAGAAATTCATTTTAGCTCAGTCATAGTCTCTCACCCTCACACGCGCGCATGCACACACAAATGCTCGCTCACACCACGCATGCATGTGCACACACAGACACACAAGGAGACAACACACACAGAACTCAGTTGCTGCTCATCATAACTCATATTTCTGTCAATCAGTCAATGAAATTCATTCCACTACTGTCATCCCTTTGTCCTGACCAGAGCAACTCGATCGTGTTGAAGATGGCATGAACCATATCAACCAAGACATGAAGGAAGCCGAGAAAAATTTAAAAGATTTAGGGAAATGCTGTGGGCTTTTCATATGTCCGTGTAACAAGTAGGTACTGACAACGTGCCCCAAAGGTTCTTTGCATATGTGGTGGCGTCCAGTTTTTCCTCTTTTTTTTTTCTTTCGTCACAGTGAGTGTCTGAAGTTGTTGTCTTCTCTCCTTTGTCTTCTCTTTCTCTCTCTCTCTTCCTCCCTCTCTTTTCTCGTGCTTCGTTCTGTGGGGGATAAATGACTTGTGTTTAATCAGAGCAACTGGAGCGCATCGAGGAGGGAATGGACCAAATCAATAAGGACATGAAGGATGCAGAAAAGAATTTGAACGATCTAGGGAAATTCTGTGGTCTTTGCTCCTGTCCATGTAACAAGTAGGTGCTGCTTGCCTGCCTGCCTGCCTGCCATTAAAAATAAGACAAAAATAATATCTTAAAAAAACAACAACAATATTAATAATTATAATAAACGAGGTAGAAGTGACACCATGATGGCCATCAGTCAATAGTCCGCTCTGCTCCAACTCCAGCTAGACAACTGACTCCGCCCCTTTCACATCTTGCCAGCTCTTATATACTTTCCTCCATACACACTCATGTAACTGCGGGCACACACAGCAGCCTTGGGTTCTAATCTACTGGACCACTGGACTGGATTCCAGATATATCCCAAAATCCTTAGCTCGATAGCTGAGAATATCCCAGGAGTCCATCAGTCAGGGCCAGTCATTCAATCACTTGTCTCAAGGAGGAGACATTAATGCTTCCAAATGACACACTGCAGCTTATAAACTCTATACTCGAACATACCCACCTCTTTTCAGCTGATACTGCCTTTATGCAGGCAAGCTAGACCTGCGCATACACAATTAGACCAGCAAGACGCAAACCCAATAAACCCGAGCTCACAAAGTCCAGCCCTCCACACAAGCTCTCCTCCACTCAGCCAAGGCCATAGTTCATCAACAAGTGCCTCTTTAAACACCCTTCTACCAAGTGCCCTTCTCCAAGTGCCCAATTTGTAAGCCTCCACTTCTCCTAACACCTTTATGATGGGAATCATCTTCATACAGGTGTAGCCATCATAGAAGTCCCACTCTGAACACACAAATTTGCTTCACTCCTGAATAAGGATTTAAAAAAAAAAAGATTCTTGAGTATTAATGCAGGCTAAATGCAAGCTGATGTTGAGGGGGGGGACTTCTGCAATGGATACGACTGTAGCTGCTCTCCCATTTCCTGAGGTTTAAAACCACTTAGATACAACGAAAAGAGCAGGGCTGGGGTTCCCAAAGCATCTTGGCACTCAGATCATGTTGAGATCTTGACTGAGAATGGGACATTCAATGATCTTGGTGCTGAAATGCCTTTGGGAAGCCTGGTCCAGGACTGTTTGACACTTCTCCTCATCTGCATGATCTCTACTACCACCACGCCGCTCTAACATCCAGTAGATCCTCACCTTTTGCAGGCAACAAGACTTTTTTTGTTTTTGTTTACCCCAAACGCACCCTCCTCCCCCATTTTTGAACCACCAAGCGCCAATGACATGGAATGACTGGCGAGCATGATCCTTTGAATGCTCATGCATGCATGACGATGCAACTCATAATAGCAATGCTACACATGATGACATATTATATGCTAAGATCATGATGCTGATATTATGAACAGTGATGGTGATGATGACAATGATGATGATGCTGATGCTGATGATGATGCTGATGCTGATGGTGACTCAACTCTTTTATGTTTCATTTGACAAGAACTGTAAAGGGCCTGGGGCTTTTTCTGGTAAAGTGAACAACTCGGGAAGGGGGAGCTTTTAGATAAAGTGGGGATAAAGAGGTGATTGTGGTAGTAATTTAGTACTTTTTAGCCCAAGTAAACGTTAATTATTAAAATAAAAGTCTCTGTGGAACAAAACACGATTTAAATAAATAAATAAATAAATAGGAAAAGCTGAAATGGGTGAAATGTAGGCCTACATTAACTTTTACCATAAACCATAAACGCCATTAAAGATGTTATTTACTTGTTGTAACATGTACTATCAGATTATGCATTTTTGGTAATATAGCAGAGTCAAGAATATTATTATTATGTTTTATGTTGAAGGAACATAGGATCAAGGGAACACAGTGCTGTTTCCAGTTTGAAAAAAATTACCTTGAGGGAACGTAGGGCTCAGGGAACAAAAATGCACTTCCAGTGTGCAGATTCCAACCTTAATTTGGCATTGCGACTCATTTCCAACACTGGACCAAATTCAAACTATGACAATAATACCACACAAAGAGGCAGGAAAATGATTTGACAAATGTGACAAATGTGACAAAAACAAAAGAAACCAAAAAGATGAGTAAACAGGAGAAGAA
>OMLB01045013.1:32309-52600 GCA_900302555.1 Myripristis jacobus | reverse complement strand
ATAATGCTTGTTGTCACAGTAACAGAGGTGTTCATTCACTTCTATGTTTGGCATTGAGCTCATAGTTAGTGCTGCTGCTGGACTGGACTGCATTTTACTGACAGCTGTTTCCAATATTCTGACCCCCTCGTTGTATATAAATACGGAGGACAAAAAATTAGAAACATCTCTCAGTGTAATGTAGTCCAGTAGCAGACCTCTGCAAACTACAACCTCAGTAATAAACACAGAATTAAAGTGACACATTCTGCACAATGTCAACACAAACTGAACATTATGAACTTTGTTAAAAGGTAGAGTTTATGGCAGAGCTGCTGAGCTGAACTTTAACAAGGAACTATCTCCTCATGTTCATAGTTGGCAGAATTAGCTGATAATGTATATATATATCATGCCGTTTTCTGGTCTTTTATTAAAAATCAGATCAGCCCGTCAGTGTCATCCGCCTCTGATATGACGGAGGTTCCTCGCTGATCGCTAAGGGATGTGTGTCGGTCTTAAAAACAAGTCCTCTGCTTCTCCCCCCAGTTGTTTCTGCACAGTGTGTTTGGATACAGAGGGATTGTGCTCTTTCCCTGGCACGCCCGCCTCTACAACCGCGACATCAGTCCTCCAGCCGCGGAGAGGTAAAACACAGCAGCACCACGTCACCACACAGTGCAGCAAGGGTTAAATCTCTCCATCTGCACGATTTACAGGCTTAAAACCATATTTTAAAAAAGTAACAACCTGTTGTGAATACTTGGATTTTGGGGGATTTTATCGTTTTTATTATTATTAGTGGTAGTAGTATCATCATCATCATCATCATTAACATTATCATTATTTTTATAAATAAAGAAAAATCACCAAGTCCCGGTACCTACTTTTTGAGGAAATTAAATTGCTCGTTTCTTGTTACTGTCCTACGTGAATTGGAAAGTAGATCCGGCAGGTGGCACGTGCAGGGAAACCTCCACATAGTAACCTTGCGCCTGTAAGAAACAGCTTATTTTTATTATTAATTGCACAAATAATTGTAATTACTCAAAACAAAATGGGTACCGGGACTTGTTGTTTATTATATTGGCATAATCCTTTCATTTGGCGTTTTGGGAGCTGTAATATGGAAGAGAATGGAGCGATAGAAATACAGTGGATTTTTAGCCCAGGGAGCATGGAGCGACTAATGAGGATATCTCACCACCATGTGGACTAAACAAGCCAACACTCCAAGGTTCAGTTTTGCTTTTACAGTGAAGTTTAGCTCTGTTGGTCCTGTGTTACCTGCCCGTTTTCTCACCTCACGCTGCTTTTGCCCTCAGTAAGCCAGAGCCCTCGGGTGCACACAACTTTAAAGAGCTGAGCACCAAAACTCATACACAGTACCAAGTCCTCATAGACGCAAGGGACTGCCCGCACATTGTAAGTATCTAATCCCAATGCCCAAAACCCGCTCCGCTGACATGAAACTGGCACAAAATCGTCATCAGTGAACCAACACGGCGCCTGTGTGTTCGTGTCTTCGTCAGTCTCAGAGGTCCCAGACAGAGGCAGTGACGTTCCTGACCGGCCATGATGACAACAGGGAGCTCTACACCGTACCAGGTCTGTGGCACTCATCTGCTTGGTGAAGCTTAAAGTTTTATTTCCTTTGGCATCACATAAACCATTTGTTTATTCTGGATGTAAGAGCTGCAAACACATGATGAGAAAACAAAAGAGCAAAAAAACAAAACACCATCACATTCTCACAATGATGAAGTGCTGCTCACCATCACCAGTAATGCAGTTTATACAAATGAGCATTTTGGAAAGGGAAAGCTAGATGCCCAACATCATGGGGCCAAACAAAGCAAAAAAAAAAAAAAATAGAGCACCGCCAAAATAAAGCCAACTATGCACCAAAACTCTGGACCAGCCTGCCGGAGGATCTGAGAGGAGCTGGAAACACTGACACTTTTAAACGTAGACTAAAAAACCCATCCCTTTGGTCTGACGTTCATGTAGTGTCTTATAATTTTACAATAATATTATAATTTTATAGTTTTATAGGTACTCTATTTATTATTTTTATCTGTACTTGTTTTATTGTTATTTTACTGATTGTTTCTATATATTGTATTTTACATTTTATTTTATTGTTTTTATATTTTATTCAGTATCTTATTCTTGAGGTTTTTTTTTTTATTATTGCTGTGTTTTTATTGTTTTAAATTGTTAAATTATTATTATTTATTTATTTATTTTTTAATTCTTGATCTTTTTTTTTAATGAACCATATTTTATGAGTGTGCATTGGTCTCCTAGTCCTTTTATTTCTTATTTTATGCTTATTTGTCAATCAAGATGTAAAGCACTTTGAATATCGTGCATTTGTTTGAAAGGTGCTATTTAAATAAAATTTGATTGATTTGATTGAACAGGAAGTGTGACCATGTCCGTGGTCCTCCTCTTTTCTCACCTCAGTGTGTCCGTCTCCAGGTTTGGACCACGTGAGCCACGAAGACATCCTGCCTTACAACTCCACCGCCGAGGTTCCCATCAGACATGAGCTGTTCCAGCGCTTCTTCCAGTTCAGTGCATCCAACGGTAAGCCAGCGAGGAATCTACTGTACATCAGCGATCTGTGAGATTATCCTGCAAGACAGCCACACTGAGCCAGCCAGAGCAAACGCTTTGTTCAAGAACTGCATGTTTTTCCAGACACGTTTAATTTGGTTGGATATCAGGATTTTTAACACTAAAAAACATTATTGACACTACATACTCTAACAACTGTCTGCTCATTGCTAAATCCTCTGGATGCTGCTGCCTTCAATGCAGTTATCATTTCATTATCAAGATCCATCTGAATGTAAGCAGACACTGTCCATTCCTGTGCCATCACCACATTCGTGAGTGTCACTGGGCTACAGTGAAAATGCTTTACAAGTTATATGTGAATTAATTCAAGAAAAGTTGAGCATTGCTACATGGTGGTGAAATATCGTCAGTAGTTGCTTAGTGCTCTGTGGCTGGTAATTTCCATTCTCTTCTATTGTGTGACAACAGTTCCCAAAGTAATACTTTTAACTTTAAACAAATGTGAGCTAAGTGGATTATGCCAGAATAAAAAAAACAACAAAAAACAAAACAAAACAAAGAGTCCTGGTACCCATTTGTTTTGAGGAAATTAAATGGTTCTTGTTATTTTCCTATTTGAATTTGAAAGTAGATCCGGCAGGTAGCACCTGCAGGTAACGTCTGCATAGTATCCTCTCGCCATGAAGACAGCACTTTCACAAATAAAATGCTTGTGATTTGAAAGGGAAAGGCTGTTCTGCTCAGCCCAAGTTTTGCCAGGTTCTCGTGTGGATACCTTCCGTTGGAAAATACTCAAAATGTGGCAAAAATGGTAAAGGTGAATGGCTAATATGCGGCAGTTCCGTTACGTAGGAGAGGGACATTGAATGAGATGGTGTTTTGAAGTGGATCGTTTGACTTGCCTCCTTGTCTGTGTCCTCAAAGCGCCGCCCTACGTCCCCAGTGACATTCTGCGGTCATGGCAGGAGAAAAACCACCCGTGGCTGGAGCTGTCAGACGTCCACCGGGAAACCACCGACAACATCCGCGTCACCGTCATTCCCTTCTATATGGGCACGAGGGTACGGGTGTGTGCCTGATGAACACAGTCAAATATGATAATATAGACCAAATACTAATAACATCGTGGTGTATTGGGGATTTGCAATATACAGTTTGTATTGTACTTCAAAACTTCAAAAGCAAACGGGATGCTCAGTGTGTGTTTGTCTTCTTTTGTCAATAACAGGAAGTTCAGGACTCTCAAGTTTACTGGGTAAGAGCACATTTATTTTTGGTAACTAGTTTTCACTGATGTGATTTTAAAGAGAGAACTTGTAGTTTTGTCGTGAATCTCTGGGATGACATTTTTATATTTTACGCATGAGGAGTTCTTTTATTCATTTTGTTCATCTTATTTGAAGTTCATCACTCCATCTCAATGTAGAGAATTCGCTAAAAGCATATGTTATTGGCAAGGATGTGCATTACTACCCTTTCAGAGTTACTGTCATTTGTGTCTGTCATTTGTGTTCTGGTTTTCTTTCCCAGTTGTTTGATATCTCATTTTAGAATTCATGAAAATCTTTATGACTCATTCGTAATAGTGTCATCATGATGCCTGACTGTTGACTGTGACACTGACATTAAGTTTAATGTCTACAAATTCAATATTACTACAGTACCTCAGCAGAAATCAAACATTTTGTTAATTCTTGGACGGCAACTTTTGCTGCTGGTCTTGAAGTTGGCTGGACTCCATCTCTGTCAGCTGTGTGACTGAAATAGTTGCTTGTTAAACTCCAGGCGCCAGTGAGAGCCGTCTTTCCACTGTCGTGCCGCTGCGAGCGAGGGCGGTCCTCCAGCCAGACAAGAACAAAAACCATTTGTGTTTCCATTGTCGTCCCGAAAGCCTCGTCCCGTCCATGCAGCGAGTGCTTAAAGTCTGCAGACCTGGCACCAACTAACTACTGCAGTTTTTTTCAGTTTTTGGCAGACCTGTCCCGTTGTGTGTTGGATCCCCATGTTGCCGGCTCTCTCACTGTATATCACATAACGTCCTCATTTCAGCAAACAGCGTCGATTTGATGTTGGACATTGTCCTCCATCCAGACAGTGAGCAGAGCCCTGATGTCCTCATTTGACCAGCACTGTCACTTGTTCTCCATTTTTCTTTTCTCTGTTAATTTTTTCTGTTATAAAAGTCGGCTGCTGCACTGACGTCTGTACTGATCAGCTGCACCGCCGCCTCACTTATGACCCTCAACTCGGCCTCAGACCTCTGTTAGCCGTCTGGCCCAGGAGGATTTGATGAACCATTAGCACCTGAAAATTGGCCCCGGCAGCCCCACCGAGGCGCCATCAGAGACTGGAAATGACAATGGAAACGCGTCTGACTTTGGCACGCGCCAGCACTTGTTCTGCAGCCGTGGAAAGCCGGCTATTGTGGACCAGTTCAGGTGGACTGGGATTCAGTTTAAGACATGATGGACTGTCTGATGTTGTTCCCATGTTGTCAGTTTGTTGACTCAAATATTTTTCTGACTGCCAGTCTAATGTGCAAACTTGTTCTTACTTCTTTTAATATTTAATCCAATGCATATCCACTCTGCATGTTCAAATCCTCTAAGGGTGATGCTTAAATATGAGTTTCTACCGGCAGCACGCATTAGGTGAACGTATTTAATATTATGGAAATTCAGTACTGAGTTCAGTCTTTGAAACGGTGTTGAAGTAGCGGTGAAAATTTGGACAGGAGGCTAACGTGTGCCTTTGTGTGTCAGTGGCGGTACAGTATTCGTTTGGAGAACAGGGGGGATGAAGTGGTGCAGCTCAGAGAGAGACACTGGAGGATCTTCAGCCTCTCCGGCACCTTAGAGACCGTCAAGGGCCGAGGCGTGGTGGGACAAGTCAGTCATTCATCTTACTTGCTTTGAATTATTTAATTGCCTGTGTGTGTGTGTGTGTACGCTCTCTTTGAAGCACTGTCTTGTTGCATGTGAACCCTCTTCTCACAGCTTGCATTTAACTGCTACACTACACCTTTCACGGTTGAGAAATATTACCAGAAAAAGAAGACCCATTCGCTAACCTTTCAAATCCAACACAAAATTCCTTGTTTAAGGTCCATGTCAGCTGCACTTTACGTTTTTGAAAGCCCATCAAGACTGTCAGCGACGGGTTGGAGCCAAACTGAATTTAAACTGTGCTCCAATCTGATTGGTTGGTGCAAAAACCTGAAACAGTTTCAGCCTGATGCAACTAAGTTTCACTCAACTTTTCAGTTAACTGCTTGAGGCGATGCAGAAAGCAGCTGATGAAACTCAGTTGCATACAACCAAGTTTCACATGTAACATCGGCATTATTCAAAATTATGACTACCACTGGGTCCAAATTCCACCGACTGATTTCGTTTTTTGCAGTTTTTGGTTTGTGTACTGTAAGATTAGGGCTGTGTGTTACGGCCAGAAATGTTGCCATAAAAAAAAATGTCATATCAGTTTGTATCGACAGTTATTTTAACCAATATCAAATCATTATTTATGTCACATTTAAAGGAGCCAGTACTGTCCAAGGAGCAGCCGGCATTCCAGTACAGCAGCCATGTTTCCCTACAAGCTCCCAGTGGACACATGTGGTGAGCCCTGTCAATCATCTCACACACACACACACACACACACACACACACACACACACACTAATTCTTAAATAGCACAGCAGATTCCCTATATGCACTGAACACTCATGCTGTTTGAAAATACGCAAATTAAGAGTGCAAATGAGTAAATTGTGCGCATAAATCAGGATTGATTTTGCGATCGTAATTTAGCGTTAACACATTGTGTGCGCACAAAAAAACAAACAAAAAAAAAATCTGTGGTCTCTCCGGGCCTTGTAGAACTGTCAGCTGATTTGATCAAATCGTCAACCCAGATGACTTAGCGATGCTAATTAACTTTACCTGCCTAATACCTTCAGCCACTTAGCTGCTCACAGCGAGCCTGCACAGGTCCGACCGAGTGCCCTTGCATAATCTCTGGGGTGTTAAAGTGTTTCCAGAACAGAGCACGACGGGGCCCACCAGTCAGTTTTGAGAGCGTGGATTGAAATCAACGCCACTCGCAAACCCCCACTGATACATCACGGCCATTTTGAGCTGATTGTGCCTTTGTCTCAGAAAGTGCGACGTGGTTTATCTTTCTCCTCCGCCTGCAGGGGCACATTCACCTTCCAGCGGGCCGGTGGTGCCCTGTTCGAGGTGGCCATCCCCTCCTTCTCCCTGGACAGCCACGGCCACAGAGACAGCCCGTACTCCTTCCTCTTCTGAGAGAGAGAGGGCGCCCTGAAAGCCTCCCGCCCAGCTCCTCAGTGCGTTTCACACCTGAGGAGGCTCTTTTATGCTCTCTCCCCGTGTCGACCGACTCCTGCGGACTTCCTCTTGAACCTCCAGGACAAACACAGCAGCAGGGAAAATGTGCCTCAGCTGGACTCAAAATCCAGGCGCTTAAATCTGACTATTGAAGAGGAGAGAGGATATACTGTGTGTTTCAGTTGTCCAAAAAAAACAAAACAAAAAACATCAGTACAGTATGATGATGATGATGATGATGATGATCGTGGTGGTGGTTGTGTGTGATCCCCTCTGACATCTCCAGCTGTTTTAACTTCTTGATAAGGCGTAGACGGATAATACACTTTCTCATCAAAGAAAGACCCCAACTGTCCCATGATGCAACAGGAAAATAACTTCGCAGCCTCAGCCAAACACATCAGTGATGTTTGATTATTTGGTCAGCCATGAATTTGCAAATGATTTTACAGAGTTATTGGAACTTATGAATGCAACAAATTTAGGTGTTTTGTTTTTTTTTTAAAGCAGAGATGTCAGAGTATCAGGGCTCATTTTATTGAAATATTTGCATGTAATTATTATCAGCTGTGTAATAACAAAAAATAAGAGTTCACTGCTAAATTGATCAAGTGAGCTCAACTGGACTGTGTTTAGGTTCCCGACGACGTTTCGCTTCTCGTCCGAGAAGCTTCTTCAGTTCAGAACTGAAGATGTGAGAACGTGAAAAACATTTTGTTATAAAAAATAAACTTTTAACAGTGTAACGTGATACTGATCTGTTATTCCTTTTTCTGTCGTGGCAGCAGTACACTGCCGCAGGACTGACATTAGTTTCCTGCAGAAGAAAAATTACTGTCATCCATGTTGATCCTGCAGAACTTCTTTCTGTTGATCCAGGACCTTCATCTCCATGTTGATCCTGATTAGATCCTGATTAGATTTTGGAAAAAAAAAAAAAAAAGTTTTGACCAGGCGATTAAAAAAGGAAGGAAAATGACTCCATCGCAGGTCTTAAAATTTAAAAAAATAGTTCACATCCCAAGTTGTTTACAGGAAAAACTACAAAGCTCCTGTTCATTTTAATGATGAATTATGCCGAGCAAAACAAAATTAGGGCTATGTGACTTATTATAACCATAGCTTTTGGTATGCAGTGAAGTAGCCTACAATCAGTGAAATGATATTAGTGATATCTGGTATTATGAACAACAAATAACAAACTGCAAGGAAAAGAAAAGAAAAAACAAACCAGGGTCCAGGGTCTGCTAACTTAAAAGGAGTACATTTGAAATGTCTAAGTGAGCCAATTTGAGATTTCTGAGTTTTAAATTTTCAGTAATGGTCAAACATGTTTTAAAAATGGAATATTTAGAAATATTAAATGAGGGTAATTTTTAAAGCCAAATTCTTTTATTGTTTTAATATTTAGTCTAAACTAATAATCAAGTTAATTATATAAAAATCATCTGCTGAAAATGATATGCTCAAGATGATTTCTAATAAAAACATTAGTGCACTCTCTGTCCAATATTGACACCCCAATAATTGTAGAGGGGAGATTTATTTAAAGATAGTTCATCAAGGAGTTTTTGCTAAAGGCACTATGTTGTTAGGCATTGATCTGATAACCATATCAAACTCCCAACGATCTGCCCATAAAAACCTCATGAGTATACAATCCACCCTTTACATTTAAAAGCTGATTTACAGTTTTTATGTTATTCTCAAACCAATTAAGTAGGGAAAGTGTTGTGTTTCTGTAAGAGATGTAATTGTTGTTCCACAGGATACAATTTCACTAAAAAAATAATTAGGAGAAATATTCCATAAACTATTGGGATTCTTCAGATATCTTTTAATCCAGTTGATTTTTTATTTTATTTTATTTATTTATTTTTTTATAATTTGGCTAAATACTGTAAAAGTCAAGACATCAAGTCCTCCTTCAGCTAGTGGGTCAGAAAGAACAGATTTTTTTTTTAATTTTATGGGAGTTATTGTTTTTTCCATATAAATTTAAAGAGGATCCCACCTGGCTAAATCGCCTTGTGCTGGAAACGTCAACTATGGCGCCTTTGCGACCACAAGAGAATCTGAATATACAGTGTTGACCTTTTGAATTTGTTGTTTTCAATTGTCAAGTTGCTCTGACAAATCTCCATAGGACGCAGAGGTATTCCCAAACGTGATGCTCTCTGAATTCGTGATAAATAAACAGTGGCAGGTAGAGATGCGTGTGCAAGCCCGCATACGTTCTCAAAGCGAGAAGAACTGGAAAAGCCACATTTCCTTTGGTACTTAAACGCAGCAACAAAAACCTCGCTTTTCCCATTGCTTCCCATGAACCAGGCATCACTTCCGGTAGATGAGGTCAACTTTTCCCCCCCTAGATCCGCCATTTCATTCCCTGAGTTTCTTGTTGCTGATTACTTTTGGGTTTTTACTCAGTTTCCCAGTCTTAGCTGTCGGCTGCTGTGCTTTGTGGCACAACATCTGTTTAGCCAGCCGAAGGGCCGTAGCGCAGTTCGTGGAAGTTGGCAAAAGTCGCTGAATTACAACAATTTTGCAGGAGCGGCGTCAGGGAACCAAAGTTTTTGTATGAGTTGCGGATAGGGAGAGGCGAAGGGGAAAGGCCTCAAGCCTCGGACTGGATTTTTCAGCCATGGCCGGTAATTTCGATGCCGAAGACCGTGCTAGCTGGTACTGGGGGAGGTTAAGCCGCCAGGAAGCCGTTTCCCTCTTGCAGGGGCAGAGACACGGCGTTTTCCTGGTGAGGGACTCAATAACCAGCCCCGGTGACTACGTGCTGTCCGTGTCAGAAAACTCCAAAGTGTCACATTATATAATCAACAGCATCAGTAACAACCGGCAGTCTGGAACAGGTAACGTTACGCTGCTTCCAAACTAGCTAACCACCCAGCTGAGCTTCACTCACGGCCAGACGACACTAACCTCCAAGTATTTTCCATTGAAAATGTGGCTTAGTACGTACAAGCGTTGCCCTGCTACGTTAGGTTAATGCGTGGACTCTTACTGACGTCAAACTCCGTTAAAAAATCTGGTTATTTACTGTGGGCTTGGTCGCCGACACACACACACAGACCCCTCCAGACATGAGTCAAAATATCTTCTGAATCTTTAGGAAACACCTTAACATGCGGCGCACATGTGATCCAATGAGGCGCAGTTATTTACATGAAATTTCAACTTTTAGGTTGGACTCTCTCCTAGCCAGGCATTGCCCATCCCGGTTTACTGTGATTGAAGTTGGTACTGGGAATTACGTGAGGCAGTGAGAGAAGTGATCTTTTTGTTGGGATAACATTCTGCAGTTTGGGTGTGAGCAGAATTTATTAGTGGAACCTAACGATTCACTAAATAAGTTAAATCATGTTCTTTATTAGGTATACCTTTGCTGATACTTGACAAGCAAGTATCGTGATTTTTAAATGGAATTCGGTCTAAATGCTCCTTTGAGCTAGTCAGTGAGTGAAGAACTGCATTTGTTGAACCACAGTAGTCTTGGGTCATTTATTTGTGTCTTCAGGCTCGTCAGGTTAGGGTTTGGGGGTGTTTTTTCCTTCTTTAGGCAGGGCTGGGTGGCTCAGACAGCAGCAGGGAGGTGGGCTGGGCTGCTGCTGGGAATGAATGGAACTGGGCAGGCCTGGCTGTCACAACTGGAGGATGACTGGTCAGATTGGTGTTTGTGGAATGTGTGTGATCCTGCCCTGTTGCGCACACACACAGGCCTGCTCACAGGTCTGCTGCTGTGCTTGTCGCTCTCTGTGGCTGTTGCACAATTCATGTCCTTTCTGAGCTGCCTCGCTGTTGTTGATTTCCATCACTGGTTCCTGTGGAAAGGCCCTAGTGGTAGGCTATCGCAACAACTAAGTGATCACTGCAGCAGTAGAGAATCTGAATAGTACAATATGACAGTGGTTAAATACCCTCTTAAATGCATTCAGCGTGGTTTGAACCCCATGCCATTATCCAATTTCTTGCATTTTTTTTGTAACAGTTGTAAAGTGCATGTGTAATGCGGGTTAAGCTTTTCTTGCAGGCCTTTCTTGAGACGTTTGTTTTTTTAAACAATCCTATGCCACTGTTTTTGCAGTTGTATTAAATGACACATTTTGAAAACAGTGGGGAGGAAATGGTTTTTAGCAATGAAAATGTCTGAGTGACCATCAGTGGGCAATTTGAAGAGACATGAAAACCTTTTAAAGTAGTGACATTTTCAATTAGATTGGTGTAAAGGAATTATAAATTAGGCTTCGTTTAGTTACAGCACACATTTTAGGTTTTAATTACAGTGAGTGATCGCACCTCCAGGGGCCATCTACTTGTGATGCTGGCGTCTGTGGGACAGGCAGAGGGAGGTGGATTGTCAAGCACCAACTTCCTCTGGGACTTCCAGTGCATTTTTTTTTTTTTTTGCATAAAACAAATCTGAAGAAGAAGAGGAAGGGGAAAAAAAATGCAGGCTCTCTATGTATTCTGGTCAGCTAAGGCACACCTCCACAGTACATTGACTAGTGATGTCAACTTATTGATTAGCTGGAGAGTGAAAGTGTGAACTTTGCATTTAGACCTTGCTCTTGACAGGATTTTGCAGTGTTTATGTGCCAAACCCCCTACATGTAGACATCTTGTAGCCAATGAATTTCCTCATCCATCACTGATATAAAAATACAGAAAGAGTAACATCCTGAAATGGAGGAAGTTATTAATGGAATTGTTTTCATCAGTCTAAATGAAGTTTGGCCATCCATGTCCTTTTTTAGGGAATTTGGATTACACACGCAGTGTGTAATAACTGTATTTTTAGGCCAAGACAGTAAACTAGTGCATAAAGGGAGGAAGGCAGCGTTGTGTGCTCAGTTTTCAGTAGCATGAGAAAAAAAATCCAGGCTGCTCACAGACCTGCTCACTGTGTTAGCTAAATAGCAACTTTCTAGACAGGCCATGCTGATATTATTCTAACATCACAGTTAATTACTGTCATGTCATTTAATGTTTACTCCAAAAATATGCTCCTTATTCATGGTAATGTCTGTCCAGTAGATGCTGCACTGACACCTTTTTGAGTTTTATTGTCAGAGCAGCTCTTGGGCTTAGACAGCTGTCTCTGCTCGTCAGGCGCTGCAAGAAACCCTGAATATCCTAGGTTCAGTGTGTAGCACTTCTGTTTTTGTGAAGCATGATATGACTAGTAAATATTGGCAGAGGTCTTTTGATGGTAGTGAAATCAAGTAGCTGACTCAATGCTTGGTGATGCTCGGCCTCCTTAAAGACTTGGCTTGAACCTGCAGTCGTGCGGGCCACTAACATTGTCTCACTGACATTCTAAAATGTTGATTACAATTTTTTTTAGACTTATAAGCTAGCACGAGGCAAGTTTTAGGCTTTAACTTATACACTTTTGTAAGTTGAAACCACAGTCCACAATTTTTTCCACATTACAGCTGTTGCTTGACTCCAGGCTGGCAGCTTGGTGTAAGTTAAATTCACAAAACAGTAATAAAAATAACATGAACTTCACTTCTGGCCATCTTACAAAATGAATCTGTAAAGTTTTATAGGAGTCAGTGTTAGGAATATTCTCAGTAACGTACCTGAAGGAACCTGGTAAGTGATTAGCCTGTAGAAGTGTGGCCCTTATCCCAGAAAGATAACTTCTACTGGGATTCGGCATTTGGCTAGTGGTAATTTTGCGGCTCACTTTTGGGCTGTTTTTTTTTTTTTTACCTTTTGCAAACTCACTCACTGACCTTTCCCTCACTAGGTTTGGCTCCCCCACGGTTTCGCATTGGGGATCAGGAGTTTGAGGCGCTGCCGGCACTGCTGGAGTTTTATAAGATCCACTACCTGGACACCACCACTCTCATAGAGCCTATTAGTAAGGCCAAGCACACAGGCATCATCAGTGCCTCTGTCGGCGTCCCCCAGCCGCTGGAGGAGACCGAGTTCGTCCGAGCCCTTTTCGACTTCCCCGGCAACGACGAGGAGGACCTCCCTTTCCGCAAGGGCGACATTCTGCGGGTGTTGGAGAAGCCGGAGGAGCAGTGGTGGAATGCGGCGAACCAGGAGGGCCGAGCCGGCATGATCCCCGTACCCTACGTAGAAAAGTACCGGCCGGCCTCGCCCACCTCGGCCGGCATGGGGCCCCCCGTTGTGGGAGGCGGACAGGGGGGGCACATTGGAGGGGTAGTGGGCAGCACAGATGGACCAGGCACCCCGCTGGCCAACCCACTGGGTGACCCGGGCCAATACGCCCAGCCCGTGGTCAACACCCAGCTTCCCAACCTCCAGAACGGACCAGTCTACGCCCGGGCCATCCAGAAGAGGGTTCCCAACGCCTACGACAAGACGGCGCTCGCTCTGGAGGTACGCCACCAAGCACTCACGCTGTCTGAAGCTCTGCTGCCCTTTCCCTCTGTTTAACCACTTTTGCCCCTCTGTTCTTTTGTCGGGTTGCCCTATATCCTCTCCCAGCTGAGGGTAGATTGTCCTGATTTTTAATGGCTTACTCATGCATGTGAGCACACACACAAACATCTTCACAAATGCAAGCTGACAGCGTACATGCAGACACACTCGTGGTGGAGGTGGCTGCACAGAGAGAGCCTTGCACGGAGCTTTTACAATGGCATCTGTTTTTGCACACACTGGGCCTGGGATTAATGTGAATGTTACATTCTACATTCATTACCACTAGCGCTGAGCGAACAGAGTGTTCACTATCCCACTTATCAAAGAGGGATTAAATACTAACGAATTAAGCGCTCCCACTTGTTGCCCTCATCTCCCTCACAGCCGTGCCCCAGCCCCCACCCCCACCCATGTACAAGTAAGTGGAACAGTCTAACAGCCTAACCGAGCCAGTAAACCAGGCACTTAGTGAGATTAGAAAGAGTTGGTGCCACACAGTGAAACAACAAGCAAAGGTTACATCACTCGTAGCCTTGGAGGAGAATATATCATTGTCTACCACACCCTTAGGTGTGTGTGTGGGCTGCTCTGTGGGGCTGTGTGGATAGAGAGCATGAAGTAACACAGGACTGTATGATTTAGTGCAGCAAGTAGGGTTTGATTACCAGTATGTTGTTTGGATGGAAATTGCTGATATTTTATGTGAATAATCAATATAGTTTACATTCCACAGAAATATAAATTTAGATTTTTGTTTTTTTTTCCTGGCTGGCAAAGAGCCAAGAAATAACGCTCAGACCGTGGGACACTAAAATAAGTAAATATGTATTCAGTCAAGCTGCACCAGATCCGTCACATCCGAGGTGTAAAACAGCGACTATACCAGATCGGATTTTTAATAAAGCTCATAATCAGCTTTGTCAACTTTGTCTTTAGTCATCAAGTCACAGTCCACATATACGTTAACCAGAAAGCTATTTGGAATGAAACGTGTATAAAACCGTAGCATTTTCATGCACTGTGAACTCTCTGAAAACTTTATGAAATAATTCTTTAGTCCCCTCCAAAATATTACAAAATCTCTACTTTGCATTGCTTTCAAATACTGCTACTACTAAGTAAAAAAATTTTTGAATATATTTTTAAATATTTGAATTTTATTGTGTTTGTCGTGGAAAGGATATTTTTGAATTCGTTTTTTTTTTGTTTAATTTGGAGCCACGAAGAATCAACTTGCGGCCCACTTTTGGACTGCATCCCACCAGTTGGGAATCACTGGTCTAACCCTATTACCAAGCACACACTGAGCTCTGTGTGTATGTGTTCTGCTGTTTTATAAATGGAGTCGGGTCATTCAGTCTCACATCAGTCCCACATCAGTCTCACTCTCTGTGGGCTGGATGTCCTGCAGACAGTCGGCTCGTATTGATGGGTTTGACTCGGGAACTATCTCCTTTTACGGGGAGTTGTGGTACAAAGCTGTGGCATTCCTACTGTAAGGAATCTCCTGTGTGTTATGCACGCCCGTTGTTTCACACACACATTTCTGCCGTGTCACACAGGTGGGAGACATGGTGAAGGTGACCAAGATCAACGTGAACGGCCAGTGGGAGGGCGAGTGCAAGGGCAAACGAGGCCACTTCCCTTTCACCCACGTCCGCCTGTTGGAACAACACCATCCTGACGACGAGAGCTGAGAAACACACACACACACACTCTCCTGTCATCTCAACAACGTGCCGCACACCCCCTCTCTTTTGTCATCTGCAGAAAAAACACACAAGCACACAGTATGGACCTCTGAGCTGAATGGGTCTCTCACCCCCGACCCCGCCCACGTGTCGGTGGGTCGGCGACGTCATTTGACGGAAGTCCTCACGAGCGGCAACACGTTCTCATCCCGAGTCATACTGTCATGTCGGTGTTTACACTGGGGTTAGACTGATATATTGGCCTTTAACGAAATGGACAGTCGGTATTGAAAACCTTCCATGTGATGTAGGTTCCTCCGTGACCACAGCTGCATAATATCTGCAAAACCTGCAACGAAATTCTAGTGTTGTTGCACATTTTATTTATTAACTTAATCAGGATTTTTGAACTAAATGAAATCCTCATTTAAGGACAGAAATGTTCCCCAGAGTATCCCTTACCATTGAATACAGCCTTAGAATCAAACGACTGTATAATTAAACTGAGGAAAACCTCAGTTTAACTCCTGTCCTGCCAAAAGTTTTGTGAGTACACAAGTGGATCATATGTAGTCATGTTTTTAGCGTTTATTAATAGAATTGTAGTTTACATTAAATCTTGAGCAGTGGCAGTGACTCTTAAAGGCAGACTGTGCAGTTTCAAATGGGATGTCAAACCACTTCGGCCCTGTATCTGCCTTGCATTAACGTTCGTCCTGGGTGATCCGATTACAAGTGCAAATCCCTAAGTGCTCCCAATGAGTCGTCAATGCATCTTGCCATCCGATCACTCAACCCACATTTGGAAGCGGCCCGGGATGCTTTTGTCCACATCACGTTTGAGGTGTAAACACGCGTGTAGGTAAAAGAGGTCTCCTGAGCTGCTGAGGCATTTCTAATTTCTGTTCTTGTGAGAACAGAGTGGCATTCATCGTTCTTTACCACATCATAACCTGAGAGGGTGCCCTTCCCTTTGAAACTGCGCAGTCAGCTTTTAAAGACAGAACACACATCACTGCTTTTTGCTTCTGTAGGACAGAGTATGTGGGGTGGCTCACCTTGCCAGAAAGCTGCTAACCTTCAAATAATTTCCAAGTTGTAGTGTCGCACGATGGTCTTAATTATGTTTCCGAGGCCTTGTCACACTGAGGAGCAAAAATTTTGGGTGAAAGATATTAATACTTTTAATTCTTTGGCAAGGAAATGGTCAGGATTGTTTTTTGCTTTTGAAAATTGGCCAAAAATGTCAGCCATCGCTGCCTTCACACGTAACGCGACAACGACAGCATCGGCCTTCAGAATCCCATATCGGTCGAACCCCTAGTGAGCACGTCCAGCTTCGCACTGACGTCCACATCACTCGAACACAGCAGCCGACCCCTCCCCGTGGCAACCGTGACCCCGCCCTCTCCATTCCACTCAAGACTAAGAAAAGGAAGAAAAATCAAATGCACACAGGAGACAAAACACTTGGCTTCTCACAGAACCGTGAGTCACTGTTTTTTTTTGTTTTGTTTTGTTTGTTTTTGTAGTGCTAGACTGTGAACCTCAGAGTGAAACGAGAAAAGACTTTTCCTGATGACTCCCTCTTGTGGAGAAGGACTGTCCTCCCCGGAAAAAAAAAAAGAAAAGAAAAAAAATCACCAGACCCAAACTACTACATCCCTCACACTACAAACCGAGTCCTTTTTTTGTACTAAAATGGAAAATATTATGTCAGAATTGACTATATATATATACACACCATTACATGCTAAATACTGTAAACCTCTTTTTTTCCTTCCTTATGTTTGATTTACATTCACCGTTTGTGTGTTACCAGAGACTGTACACTTATTATTATCGTGTTCCTCTTGAAAACACTATTCACCGCAACGTGAATCAGTTCATGGCTATGCAGGAGTGTGACAGCAAATGATGAGGACCCTTTCAGGAAGGAAGGAGGAAGTCCCTTAGGCTGCTGTAGGAGGAGATGTAACGGGAAAGTCAAAGGTTGTTTTTTTACTGTTAATTTGAGAAAGGAAAAATCCACCCCCAAAACCTACACTGTTAAAAAAACGTTGCATTCCTGGATCTGTTTAATTGTTTGGCAGGTTTGCCCCCATTTGTCTGTTGATTACGGGCCAAATGTAGACCTCAAGTCAGTGTCTCCAGTGCAGCAACAATGAAGTTCAATGAAATAAATTTTTTTTCCAGCTACCTAAAACATCAACCGTAAACATACGAGTTTGATGTCAGTCCAGAATGAACCATTTTGCACAAATGTTGCACAATCATGCAGGGAAAAAATCCGTTATAGAAAAGGTAGACACCCCATTTTCCTTACCCAGCAGTAGCCTAAACAGACCAGAATGCAATGCGGCTACGAATTGTGTTTTGAGGAAGGGTCATAGCCCCGGTGAGACAGGCTCCAGTGTTTATGAACTAGTTGGCGAGGTAGCTATATTTATTTGCCCGTACGCCCACTTTTAAAAGCAACACGTTTTAGTCAATGTAGAAGATGATGGGCTGAAGTAGATTAGGCTAAAAGTAAACGAGGTACACCAAGAAAGTAAACTGCAGTATTCATGAGGCATGAAGCTTTCCATTGACTGTCGGAGGTTCAGATTTCCGAACTGGACCTTCCCACCTCCGTGCTGACTGCTTTCCATTGATCTTAACGCCAGCGAGTCCACTAACTAAAGAGAGCGAATGACTATAGTTTGCATTGGCTGCTAAAATTAGCAAGGCTATGTAGAGCACTGGCAGCACTGCTAGGATTAGGTCCGTTCATCAGTTTAAAAGAATATGCTGCTATAAATCTACGCCCTCGTTAAATAAAGACTACAGAGAATGCTAGATAGAAGTTGAATGAATTTTTAAAAATCCAGTCAGATAAACTTTGATTATCTTTGACTGTGTTGTCTGCAAATTTTGTGGTGACGTCCTATATGGAGCTCGGATTTAACTGGTGTTCCTTTGCACTTTTCCATGAAGGAAGTCGGGTTTATCCTACCGCCGAGTTCAGTGGAAAGCTCCATAAGTCGTGAAATAATTGCTGGAATATGCTGAACTTGACAAATGGATGTGTCCGAGCTGGTGTCTGAGGGTGGTTTTTCCTTAAACATAAACCAGACAAAGTGCGGTGTCCTCCCCGTCCTCTTCACAGCTATTCCTCTTATCCATCTGTTTAACTGTCTGATTCACTTGCTCCAGTTCGCCATGCCACGCATGCAAGGCACGTTCCAGATGGACGACATTTAGCAGCAACTCATCACGTCACAATTTATAGCAGGGTGGTAATACATGAAAGCCAACCTGGTTAAATGATTTATTAATCTACTATCTGACTGCTCGTGTCAGCAGCCGCTTGTGGCTCACTACCGCTGCCATTGGTTATCCCTGGACAGGGAGTTTTAAGGAATGTAATAAATTCTCTGGGCAAAATGAGCAAATTCACTCTACAGGAATGTAAAAGATTGGATTTTACAACTTGTTTCAAACTTTTATGACATTAGATGGTGGTTTTCAAACGTAGATGAGACCAGACCATTCACCCAACACGTTCACCATGAAAAGGCAGCAATAACAAACCGCAAAGGAATAAAATTTGAGTCTGAAGCACTCTGACAAAAGTCATGGAATTTCTCATCAGGGCTGCAACGGGAACCCAGCGAGGAAAAATCCCTGCCTCTGAAAACCAAACCAGTTCTCCAGAATATTTCTTGACCACTTCAGCTTTTTTCCTCCGGCTCATTTATTTTGTGGAAGTTATATGGTAATCTGTGAACACTTCCATCATGATAATAGTATCGCCATCTTAATCCTATTTTGGCCCGTCTAGCTTACGCTGCATTCATGCTGCATCATGGAAGAGTTGTCAGCATTCAAAAATGCAGTCAAAGCTGGCAAAAAAACAACAACCACATTGAAGCCAAGCAGTTGGTGCTCTGGCTTTTTCAGACTTGTGATCACAAATGACTCCCCACAGCTGACTGCAGGTATTTCCTTGACAGTGACATTATTATAGGAATGGTATTTTTCAAATCGAAAACTCATATCTAGCATTTTTGCCCATGAGACATGAATGCAGCAGTTGCCAGGATGCAAGCCTTTTGCATGCGGGGTGCTGCTGAAAATGTTTGCTGATGATGTTGCCGTAGTGAGAGACGAGCCATTGGTCAGTCACGGGAGCTACAGACCAGTCACACATAAAAATGTCAGTCACCAGGTGAGGATCTCCTGGTTTTCGTCCTCTATACCTCATGTCCGATATTGTAAAAAGATGATGACTTTTGAATAGGAAAAATAACAGGCCTGAATCAGTATTTTTGCAGATTTACAGCCAAATGGTTTCCAAACTACTCACGTATATACAGTATATCCTGTTGTGGTATTAAAGACTTTATTTGGCATTTTGGCATCACAATGTCAGCGAAGCCCTGATGTCCTGAAATCTCCTCTTTGGGTTTACAATACTTTATATGGGTATGAACTCTTGAATTTCCTTTATTATCGAGATTCAAATGTAAGGAAAAGAAGTTATTTTCCATACTTTTCCTTGCATTATATTCTTTATCTACTGATTGTTGTTGTTGTTTTTTTAATCAATAATGTGCTACACCATTAAGTGATACTTAAACCTGACATGCCATTTTATGAAATTGGCACCTTTGCTCTTTCTCCGTTAGTGAAGGTGATGCATTTTAGCTCATTAAAGTTGGTGCCCTGCTGGTGAGCGGGGCGCTGCGGGTCAGGCAGCAGTTCGGGTCAAAGCGGCATATTTTCCAAGAGGATCACCATGAATTTCAATGTTTGCCTAGAGGAAGAAACCTGGCAGTTTTGGTCACCCCATTAGCTTTGCTCTAGCGCCACCAGCAGGACCAGCTGTGGCACTAGAAATAACACTTGGGGTGAAAATTCGGCTCTTAATGTGCTAATTAAACCTAGCTGTGTAACTGCATTTTACACTACTGGTACTGGGGGCCTCGATGGGTGTATAGTTTAAACAGTTAACACTAAACAGCAGCTAATTATAGTAGTCCAAGCCATTTTAGGTGTCCTTTATGCTGATAGACACAGTTTACTTGAAGTCAAGGCTCAGTAATTTACAATGCCTGTATTTACTGCTGCAAACTTACTATGAAAATACTGAACAAAATTTTAATGGGATAATAAGTGGAGAGAAATCTGAAATCTGGTGTCAGTTGTCCCATAATACAGATGGGGGTCATGTCACATGTTGACGTGTGTGTGTGTGTGTGTGTGTGTGTGTGTGTGTGTGTGTGTGTGT
>OMLB01045012.1:0-11923 GCA_900302555.1 Myripristis jacobus | reverse complement strand
TGTCACACGGTAAGACACACACACACACACACACACACAGGATCATAACAAGTGACGTCACAGCGAGTCACCGAGTTCAGAGCTGACAGGCATCTCTCCTCGTTCCGCTCTGTCAGCTAAATGAAAGCCAACAGGTGAAAACACATAGATACACAGTCTACACACACACACACACACACACACAGCCTCAACATCCTCCTGTCACTACTATAGCAGACTGGGTGTTGATGGGGGGATGTAACTATTTAAATAAGTGTGTGCGTGTGTGTGTGAGTGTGTGTGTGTGTGTGTCCATTTCACGACATTTCGACAAAGGACCAGAGACCGAACACGCATGAAAAGACGACAAAAGCCGACAATGTAATGTCCTCAAGCCTATAGTAAGAAAAATGTGTTTGTGTCGATGTACTTGAGCTCTTTCTCTAAGGGACTTGATGCCCTCACAGGGATAAAAACGAGAAAAATGCAACAGAAAGTCCCGACGTGTATAGAACCACGAGCGTTTCTATAAATGTGAGGACATACTGTATCTGCCTTCCCATGTACTGACTTGACACTTACATAAAGAACAGCACGTCCTAACCTGGATGGAAAACGATAAAAATACGGAAAGGAAGGCCTACAAAAGCATAACCAAAACAGGATAAAAAACAAAAATCTCCAAAATACAAACATTTCAGGAGCCGAGTGAAACAACGCCGCGTTTAGCTGGATGAAAATGGATTTTTTGACATTTTCAAATTGGGTTCCGAAACGGCTTCAAAAAGGTCAAGGTCGAAGAACTTTCTCAACCCACAGAGAACTAAATCTAATCCTTCGGCTGAAATGAGAACATCAAAGTCCCCGGCTCTGCGGCGATGCGGTGAGATTTTCACGCGTTACAAACAGCGCAGTGCACTTGTGTCTTATTTAATACAGGGGATTGCAATTAGTTAAGGTTTAATGCAGATCCTGATGCAGCCAGAAAAGAAACTACACAACACTCTGACGGTCTCTACACTCCATAACATCAAAGGGATTCAAGGAACTGTAATGCAAATGTGGGAATTTTTACTTGATGAATGACTAAAATGGTAATCGCTTATCAAAATTATAATCGTTTCAATTGATTTTTTTTTTTTGTGTTATGATGTCATGTTACTTGTGTGGACCCGAGGAAGAGCCACAGTGAGAGGGACTAGCAGGGACCCAAATAAATAAATACATAAATAAATAAATAAAATGTGCTGATCGTTGCAGCGCTATTCTCAACCTTACTCCACTGTGACATTTTCAGGTCACCCTTTCTCGTCAAAGGTGTGTTAAATCAGTGAAATCAGCTGCCACAGCCTCTGATTAGACTGGAAACCTGCAGGTCTCAGATATGGGATCTTCGTAAACAAACCCTTTGAGGAGACTTTTTGGGGCAAGGTGTTTTCGGGACTTTTCGGTTATATTTGGATCTTTGATGATCCACCTAAATTGGTAAACTGCAGTACAGTATTCTCATTGTTTTGGCAAAGTCTGTGGTGCCCGGCGCTCACTGCTGTGGTGTTTCTGCACTGCACTTCCCAGAGATCAGCTGTCAGTTGAAAAGTATGTTGACGTCCCTTTCTTTGAGTTTTCTGTAGATGGTGCTGTTTCTGCTATTTGTTCAGCCATTGCAGCTGTTACTGCTTATGCCAACCATGTAGTTCTTAAAAATTGAACTAATCCAAAACATATCACTTCCTGTGCGCTCGAGGATTTTTCCCTGGAAAGAGCCACCAGACAACAGGTGTTTACAACAACACATGTAACTCCTTCCTGAACTGGGTATGCGGTGAATCACTGCTGTGTTGGATCAAGCGGCGACAACAGGAGCAAAACGGAAACGTATTTACGTGAGAAAGTCAGAGAGTGCATTACACTCAAGCATTCCTTAGCAAGACCAGCAGCCTTACATTAAACTGATTCCAGTAGCCACCCAGACCCTTGTTAGTATCAGAGGTTTTCTCCCCGAGGCTAATATCGCACACAGCGAGTCCACATCAAAGTGCAACCATGAGTACGTCTATGTAGCTCTCAGAGAGCAGCGCTCTGGTCTCGCTCGGGGCTACACTTCACTTTCAGCATGTCAGTGTGGGCGTTTTAAGCTTGTGTATATATGTACAGACGGGGGTCTTGCTGTGCTAGTATGTGTAAACCACAAAAGGCAACAAAAAGGCTTATCCTCGAGGCGAAACAGCTACTCTGAGATTCATGTGGGGGTGTAGAGGCTGCTGTAGCCCTAAGTATGTCTGGTGTGTGTGTGTATGAAATGAATGCATGAACCAACAACACTCGGTTGACTGTTCAAAGTGCAGTGAGTTCAATAATAGGACTTAATGTCTACATAAGGAAAGCCAGTAGGGACGATGTTTGTTTTGAGACCAAGATACAGGCCAGACCGTGTCAACCTCCCACTCTCATGTCGAGGTCATGGAAAGTGGCTTTCTCCTCCTCTGCCACTGGTACGTTCTTCATCACAACAATGTCTGTTAACCTGCTTAATTGGCAGTTACTGTGGGCTAAAAGCAGCCAGCCTGCTGCACTCTGCACTGGTTTCTGTTTGAAGTTGTGTCATTTGGGACGGTGAGTTACATGAACATTTACATGCTCTGAACCAGTCAAAAGTGAATAACAGCCCTGATTTATTAGGTGGGGACCACTGAGACACTGGACACAGACAGAGGAGAACTGGTGTAACAAAGGTCATACATTATACTGACACCCACACAATCCCACAATATATGTACCGTTGTGTATATATGCAGTACAGGGTCCAAAACTATCACTCACAAAGCACCAAATGCAGGTAGAAAATGGCTTTGGCCCATAAAAACAATTTAGCTACCGGCCAATTGGCTGGTGAACTCCAGTAATCTTCAAATTGCAATGAAAATTCAGTTTAGATAAGCGGATACTGACCAACTCAGACTTTGACCGTTGTTCTCCACTGTTAAATGTTTGATGCAACGATCAAGCCAATAAAAAGTAGTCTACCCATGGAAAAAAGTCGGTGAATGGCTGTTTTGTAGTCTGGTCTAGTTAATCAGGCAGTGGAAAAAACAAAACAAGCGTGCAGTCAAATATTTTTCATGGCTTTTTAATGCACAGATGTGGCGACACATTCCCGAGCCGCCACAACAAACACACGAGGAAACAACAGATACAAATGATGGAGGGAATCAGTAATTGGATGAGAGGTCCCATTCTGACAACACTGGAGCAACGAGCAAGATAATTGTGTGGTGAAATTATCTCTGGACGGTACATTTTCACACTTTGGTGAGAAATGCTCATTTTGAACCACGACAGACTGTATATTCGCATCCTCTCGCCATTTGGAAATGAGAAAAATGTTCCAATTGCGTGTGCCACTTTTTTGGATTAATGTTGACTGACTGACTCCTGAGTTACTCCAGATCAGTTCCTGCAGCTGTTGTATGTTAAGAGCAGCTTTGAGTTGGATATCTATATGATACTATATGGATGTGTGGGGCCACTGCAGCTACATGAACGTAAAGCCAACAGTGGTGTTTGTCTACCTCAGGTTTGCTGAGGCTGGAGGACACGAGGCACCCTGAGCCGACATCCAGGTCCCACTGCTTCCTGCCCTGGTTGTGGGGGTCCAGAGCTGAGATCCGCCCATCCAGGGTGCTGATGATCACCAGGGACCTGCAGAAGAAGAAAAAAAAACAAAAAAAACACACCATTTTAAAAAACACATCCAGCACAGCAGACAACATATGGAAGATGAAGGAGCGTGGCGCAGCAGGTTTGCATACCGGCTGTAGGTTAGAGGTTCTTAAAATATTTCCGCCCTAGGCAGCAGTGCTCATTATAACACACATATTAAAACACTCCAGAAAATAGTACCGTGACCCATTTTAACGTCAAGATACAAGGATCTGGAATAACCCTTTATGGGGTTATTAAACCCTCTGGCTTAAAGAGAACACCAGTGTAATTTTATCTTTGTCCTATCGCCATTAATGGCCATGAAAAGTCTGAAAACACGGCTCTATTTGCCACATTTGTCAGAAGCCGCTACGGTCCATTGTACTGCAGGTTTGCCTTACCTGCCAGGAGTCAGCGGCTCCCATTGTTTTCAAAAATACATTATAAACAGCTCAAAAACACACTGCAGCATTCACTAACGCTTTTCATGATGCTGAGAGGCACTAGCCGTGTGGTTTTCCCCAATATGACATTATCAGTATACTATCAACTTTAATTGGACGATTTTCTCCTCTTCCGTGACTGTGCACTGTTTCATACTTCTGGTAACATCGATGAGGCAAAGCGAAAGTTAAGGCAGAGCGGAAGGCAAATACGTGCAATGATCTTTGTTTTCAGTTTGGCCAGAACAGAAAGACCTCTGATTCACTTGCAACTCGTCTCTGTGGTCATCTTAGGAGAAGAAAAAATACATAATATTCTGTTAGAGCAGCTGTATATCTCTGAGCGGTTTTTAATGTATTTTTGAAAACTGTCGGAGGCTTTGACTTGAGTTGAGGCAAACCCTCAGAAGAACCGACTGTAGTTTCTGACTGATAAATGCATCAATATAAATGGACTTTAACATTTCTTTTTTCCCCCCCATCAACCGTGCTGCAGACCTACTGAAATGTTTACTTGTTGAAGGTTTCTGTCCTTCAGTAGTGAATCTGTGAAGTCTCAAAATGAGTGCTATTCCCTTTCAGGTGGTTGCACAGCAGGGTTTCTTAACGGTTATCTTCTCCTTTGTCTGGCTGAGAAAAATCTGACTGGAGTGAATAAAAGCCCCGGCCCCACCCTTCACCCTCAGTATTTGTTAAGGTGTTCTCCACACTGGTTGCTGGGTCGCTGGCATAGTCAAAAAGCAAATTTAAGCCGGTGTAATTTTTTAACGGCATCTCCCCAGCTGGGGAGTTTGGTCACATCCCGTCAGGCACAATCATCTGAGGGAGAAGCATTTTAATGAAGGACGGTGGGACAGATGTTGCCTTCCCCTCCCTGTCCGCCCTTGTTTAGCATGCAGGGCGACCTTCCACTGCAGCCAGCAGCACACCTGTGCCATGACAAACCCCATCCTGTCAACTTAGTTTGGCTACGATGGTTTGAGAGGCTGCCTGGCATTCCAAAACTAGCAGGTTGCTTCCCAGTACCAGCAGCGTCCAGTGCTTCCAACCTGTCCCTGAACAAAGGCAGCCGGTTGCCAGGTTGCTTTGGGAGGATGCCTAGTGCTCAGAAAGTTGCTGGTTTGATCCCCAGTGCAACCAGTGCCCAATGCTGCCCAAGTTCCACAGAGCAAGGCCACCTAACCTGCCCAAAGTAGATCAAGGAATGTTGGTCATTTCAGTTTTTGGAGTGCCAAATTTAAGACATATGGACCTTTTTAATAAATCAAGATATGAACCAAAACTAAACAGAAACAAAACAGAAAACACAAACAGAGCATTTTTGCCAAGGAAAGTTGTGAAGCTATGAAAGGGAAGAATAAGAAAAAGCACAAGAGAGGGGAGAGCAGGTTAATGATAGAAATGACGTTCATCTAACTGTAGTAAACCTGTTGTTAAATCGAAGAATGAACACGCAGCACAAGGAAACTTTAAGACCTCTCATATGATCTGTAATTACTGGATAAAAGACGTGCTTCACGCGGGCTTACAATTAGGATGTCTTATTTTCAAAACGCTGTCAGAGTTAAAAGACGAGGCGTGAAAGCATGCAAACATTAGCCATGAGACAACACAATGCACACACGCACGTTGTTTGTGACACGTCCTTGTGGTGGTATCCGACCTTGTCAAACACAATATGAGCATGGTAAGCCTGTACTCTTGTCGTAAATGGTGATATCCATTTAGCCAAGAATAAGAGTGAAAGTTGAAATGATTACACACACATAAAAAAGGAAACTTGGTCGCCATTCAATGTTCATTTCCTTTAAACATGAACCCATTTGCCATCTATTACCATCTATATGGGATCACTTCAAACGTGAGCACCAATTATTCATTTTACAAACTTACCATTA
The DNA here is from genome assembly GCA_900302555.1 of Myripristis jacobus. NCBI lineage: Eukaryota > Metazoa > Chordata > Actinopteri > Holocentriformes > Holocentridae > Myripristis > Myripristis jacobus. The sequence goes on along the minus strand of OMLB01045012.1, from coordinate 5,901 downwards.
CATGACTCACATCACATGGCGAGGCCTGGCATTGGAAGTGTTATGCTGCTCTTGCAATAATCTGCCTTAGGTGGCATAAAGTGAACTAGGACAGACGTTCCTATTGAAACCAAATTGAATGCACGTCTCAGCTGCCTCAAACTCCTTAACCCGATTCATCTCTTTCATCGACATTTTATGACCATCAACGGGTCTTAATGGATTGAAATTAATGCAGAACCACCGCTTCACCTGGACTCACCCACGCAGTCAATTTCACGGACAAAATCATCATTGTAGTTTTTCCAGACTTTTTTTTTTGCAGCAACACATTGCTTCACATTCATACAGTTTTAAAACAGTCAAAAGCTGTACATTACAGCTAAGGTTTGCTCAAGGGCACCAAAACCGAGCTTCATGTAAAGAGCCTTAAGTATTTTGCAAACGGTGTACATAGATCTCAATTTAAAAGAAGACCGGTGCTCAGTCATAATGTGCTTTTCCTGTGGCCACTTTTTCCATAGATGAACTTTGACAACTATCCGTCTTATTCAGTGAGGAGAGAAGACCTTGCCCCATGTCAGCTTTAGGAATCACGCACTGCCGATGTACTGAGACAGATGGTATAAGCGACTGTTAGAGCACACATGGGGATTTGATATGGGTACTTTTTCTGGCTCAGAACTGTTATTACGACCATAAAATTAAGCCCATTTAGATGTAAAACCTCCAATCAAACATTTTATGCCTCCACAAAGGCAGTCTTTCATTTATAATCAATGGAGACGTTCAACGCTGTACATCTCAATGACATCTCAGATTAGTCTTGGCTTTCTTCTGGGCGCTGTAGCATTGGCAAGTGTTCACAAATATTGGCTCAACAGTCAAAGCTGAAAGCTCAAAGGAACAGCATGTATCACTGCCATTATTAAGTGAAAACCTAAAAGTTTCATTGTCAGTTTATTTCTAATGAAGGTCAGATCAGATCCGTGTAGTTTGACAAAGTTTCACAACTCTGGCGAAACTCATTTAAAGCACAGCAGATATTTTGGAGAAGAAAAAAAAATTGCCACTGATTGATACAAGTGGACAAAGTTTGTTTTTTTTTCACTAAAAACGGAGGTGTTGTGGAAATCTAATTTTCCCTGAGAAAAAAAGAAAAGCATTTCCTCCAAGGTCCTGCAACTTGATGCACTGGCCAAGGATCCTGCTCAGCAACAACACACAGCACACCATCACTAATGTCTTTCCCTTACAAATGGGTTTGGAAATGGATGTTTTTTATAGTAGTCCTTTTTTTTTCTCTCTTCAATTAACTGTGCCGTCCAATGGGAAAGTTAACTTGCTGAGCGTTTTTGATATACACATTCTTAAAGCGAGTGCTCTTCCCCCTCAGGTGGTTGCACGGCGGGGTTTGTTAGCAGTTCTCTCTCCTTCGTCAAACAAACTCCAGGATAAACAGTCGATCCGACTTGAGTGAACGAAGAGACCCGGCCCCACCCTTCACCCTCAGCAACTCTTATGGCTTCTGCCGCATTGCCCGTCAACAGCAATCATGTCCTGAGCTCTGGCACAGACCACATCCTGACTATTGATTTGTATCTGTCTGGAGGAGACGCTGTCAACAAGATTTCTTTTTTTTTTTTTTTTTTACTTTATTTAACCTGGAAGAAAAAAAAAAATCTGCCGAATATACACCGTCTTTCAGCACCCACTGCTTTGCATTCATACAGTTACACACACACACACACACACACACACACACAGCATAGCCTAACTGGAGTCTTCCCTGGGATCTACCTCACCCACATGCTCCTCGACAGCAACCATTAAGGAACAGCAGACTTCTCATTCACTTTCCCCGCTCGGGTTGAAAAACGCGGAGGAGAACGCGACCCTGTCAGCCATCACCCTCATTCACTCACACCGCGACAGCTGTCAATTAAACAGGTGTGTTTAATATCAAGAAAAACCTGCTCCGTCCATCAGCGGGACTAAACGAGGAAATTGCTATTGACAGCCGTAATCCCTATTGATCTCACCTATTGAATACACTTCAGACGTGCAGGGGAGGGGGGCATGTTCAGGGATGTTAAAGCCTTGAGACAACTGAGCCACGGATTGTGTCAGGCGGAGCAAATCAATATTAGGAAGGTTTTCTTAATGTTTTGTGTTATTCTCTCTCTGCTGGTACACACACACACACACATCCACGGGGAGTTACATTTTACATTTGCTACTCCAGTCCGGCTAGTTGTCTTATCTCAACTTCAGCTGGGAGTAAAAATGGAAATAGGATCACTTAACAGTAATGAGCCCTGTGCTTTTCAGCCCCATCAAAGCCTAGATTATCTCCCCAAAACTGCTCCAAGCATCATCAGCCTCGCCACTAGCACGGAAAGTATGGAGTACTAAGAAAAACATTGTTTTTCTGCTCGGGCACCAATAAAAACACAGCGCACTTAAGCCCGGCTTCACTCTCGCGATTGGCTGCGAGGACCTGCCAAAAATATTAGGCTGATTGGTTGTTGCTAAGCAGTAGGCTCTCTGAGAGGGTGGAAGCTTGGCTGTCTTCACGCGACTGGCCCCGCCCCCACCCTCGCCAAGTCATGCTGTGAATGTAGAAGTGAGGAAGAAGTCACTGAGAGCATGGAGTTCAACTTCAGAGAAAGAGAGAGAGAGAGAGCGAGAGAGGGGAAGAGAGAGAAGAGTTTCATTTGGAGAGCGAGATCAAAGCCCTTTGTAGACTCTTTGTACTCCAGATAAAGGATAGGAAGAGAGTGTGTGTGTGTGTGTGTGTGTGCGTGTGTGTGTGTGTGAGAGAGAGTATGTGGAGGGAGGGGGGGATTTAATTGTACAACTTAGGTAACATGATGGCAATAGAGAAAACAAGCAGGGAGGGGGGAGTATCTACAAAAATAGTTCTCAACCAGACAGCATAAAAATGAAAAGCAAACTCCAACAAACAAACAGCGCTCCACTGTCTCATTTACTACTCGAAGCAATTTATTTTCCATGTCTGCGCCCCAGACACTGCTTTCCCGCTCATCACCAAAGGGATAACATGTAGCCTGTGGGGCTGTTGTTGCTGAGTGTGACAGATCCAGGCAGCGGTGTGGCTGAGAAAGATGTTGCAATGGAAATGAAAAAGACAGCGAGAGACAGAGGGAGATACTGAGCGGGAGAGAGAGAAGTAAGCATGCCAGCAGAGTGAGGGCTGTTAGCGTCCTCGCCTGTAATGCTGTCAAAGTGTCATAATAGCGCCGAGTGCTTCTTCAATCACAAAAGCGTATGGCAGAGCAGGGAGCCAATTAGCCTCGCTCTCACCAGGCTCTCAGCTCCTTGGAGACACTCAGCCTCAGTCTGCACACACTGGCAAGAGGAGCTGCTGGTAAACACACTCCATTGAAAGAAACAACCAGGATGTTTACACAGGCCGAGTCTCCAAGGTGCAGGAACCACCGAGTCGGACCAATCACGACGCCCTGCCTCCGGCCGCCAGCCAACCAGGGCGCTGTTTTTCTCCCCGCTCAGCCAATGGGCTGGCGGCTCTTCAGATTCTGAGCCAATGGCAGGGCGGGACTGCCTGTAACCATGCAACAGCGAGCAGCTTGGTACCACGCTGGAGTGTGGAGTTCTGCTGCCGCGCAGCTGCCACTCAGCCCACCGTGCAGCTACGGAGAGGCAGAATAAAAATACGAGAGCATGGGGAGCACGTGGGGAGAAAGTTATGGATGCGGCGCTGAGGCAGCCGCACCCAGCAGGACCAGCTGCACCAGCAGCGGAAAAAAAGGAGGAAAGTGAAGTGCATTCCTTTAAATTGATGGATATTCTTAAGTTCATTAGGACTAGGCAGTGACCTATTTAAATGTGCAGGTTTTATGAGTTAAATTTAAGACCTTTTAATGCCATAACATAAAATGGAAGACCAATTTCCACACAATATGTGAAATGCTAAAAGCAATAAATTTAAAGGAGGTGGTCGCCCATAAAATTCTTCTGTATGACCACGCTGCCTTCTTGCTTGAAAAGTAGTGCAAGAACAACCATTTATAATTTATGACCCCTCTAAACTTCCAAAGGTATGAGACGTGAAGCCTTCCTGACAGTTTAAAATCTTTTCTGAATTCTCGAGGAAGACACTGCCAGCAAACTGCAATTAGCTCAAGTCCACACAACTCAGCATGCAGCCAGACCTCTGGTCCAATGTGCATGTTGATGACTAATAAACACAAAACACTGGCATAAGCAGAGTGTTGTAAGAACAGAAACATCACATGGAGTAAAATCCCTGATTGACATTTCAGTAAAATGTCACCGAGCCGTGGGAGATCAGATCAGAACAGATAATCGAAGCACAGACTTAATTCAGGATTCAAGATTTATGTAACTGGCCTCCTTAAATAATCAAGTAGAGAACAAAAAAACGGCCTTTGTCACGATGGCTGAAGCGTGACTCATATGGACTTAAGTGACAGACTTTCACTGTGTCGTCTGCTTCGAAATCCTCACATCACAACAAGCTCACTGCCATCTGGATCTTTGCAGCACACCACTGCAACAGTGAGGAAAGGGTGTGGTTAAAAAGGAAAAAACTTGTAGTACCAACAACAACCCCAAAAAAAAAAAAAACGTGTTGAAAAGCTGTGCCATCACACTATCTCCTATTGCACAACCGCTCTACCCTCTCCGACCCGTAGCATCTCACACGTGGTAAAATCCAAACTATATGGCGCCACGCTCCTGCCACCTGATTGGCCGGGCTGCAGCTCTGATCCGAGGATCTGATTCGTTGTTGCTAAGCAGTGAGGAGCTATCTACAGTAAAAACAGGGCAGCATGGTCCTACTAACTACCGGCTAACTCCTTGTTTTCATTCCTTCCTCCCTCCTTCCTTTTCCTCACAGTTTCCTACCTTTTGCCTCTGCCCCACCCATACTGCAGTGCTGCAGGATGGGTCCGACCAACTTACCAAAATAGATACCGACCTAATAAACTGACTTATTTGTTAATCACATTAAAGACCAATAGTGTTTGGGTGGTGACATTCGTGATGAATGAGTTGCTACCCCTCTCTCTCTCTCTCTCTCTCTCTCCACACCAGGTAATGAAGCAGCCCACAAACACTTTGTCAAATGAGTCGTGACCTTGTTTTCCACAACTCGACATTTTCATCAAGTGCAGGGGAATTCACGAGGTCACAGACAAAGTGTTGAGTGCGCAGATCGATTTTGATGCACTGGCCATAAAATCCAGTCACCTTAAACATTATTTAAGTAGCACTGTTTTTTTTTGTTTTTTTTAGGTTAGTGTTCCAAAGAGCAATAAAACAACAAACAACTCAATAAGAGACGATTAAACCAGCGGCAGACATGAATGAAGACGGGGTTACGTAAAGACACAACAAGGATAAAATACATTAAGACTGATTATATAAGCGTGGTGAGGTGATTTAAACGATGATGACGACTTCGCCGGCCTCGGTCCCGAGCAGCCCAGTTGGGCTGTGCACAGGTCCGTAGTTTAAAGTGCCGCTTGGAAACTTTTCCTGAGAGAGTTGAGGGCCACACCTTACAGTATCGTCTACGTCACGACCTGTTATTTTAGGGACAGGTTCTATTAATAAAACCCACAACATCTCCCCGGTTACAGAAAGTAGTCTAGTTGGGGGGAAGAGGGGAGAAAAAAAACAAGGACATGAACTCTCCCCTCCGAAAAAAAAAAAAAGAGAAATAAATAAAAAATAAAACCCTCTCATCCTCCTCCTCCTTCACCCTCCTATAGCCAGACCCACGCGGCCAACTCAAATTCTGAGCACTAGCCCTTCTCTCCGATGCAATTGGCCAATAAGTCGCCCGGCTCAGCCCCTCTGATTGGCTGTTGCTAAGCAGTAGGTTGTGGGAGCCAGCCGGCGAGCGCGGCG
>OMLB01045011.1:48641-69212 GCA_900302555.1 Myripristis jacobus | reverse complement strand
ACCCCCACCCCCTCGCCCACTTCCCCTTTGCTTCGCTCCTTCTTGCTTCTCTCGCAGAGGTGTGTGCGTTGGTCTCTGTGTGAATTGTGTGAAGTGTGTATGTGTGTGTGTGTGTGAGAGAGAGAGAGTGTGTGTGTGTGCGGTGAAGCTAGGCAGCCCCAGTAGAAGTAGCAGTACAAAGCCTGGTCCATGTGTTGAAATGCAGCCCCCGGGATGGGCCGCATTATCCCTGCCTACTTCACCAGCAGGGTCCCGGGGCTCGAGCTGGCTCGTGGCCCTTTGTCTCCCAAACAGATGGAAATGGGCAGAGGAGAGGAGAGGAGAGGAAAGAGAGGAGAGGAGAGGTGGAGAGAGAGAGACAGACAGAGAGAGAGAGGGAGAGAGAGAGCGGTGAGGGGAAGAAAAGAATGGACAGAGGGAGGGAGGGAGCAGGGGAGGGGGAGAAAGAGTCAGTCTGTTCTCATTAACTGGTGTATTGAAGACGACGTCCCCCCACAATGCGTCAGCAGCCGTGGATGGTTCCCCTCTCATTCAGACTCACGCTCAGACCATCTGTACCGCGGGCCTGTCATAAGGTGTGTGTGCATGCATTAGGAGCCCCGGCACACGGCCCAATCTGGCGAGTTAAAATGGCGATATTCATTGGGTTTCAATTTGGTTAAGATCTTTTAAATCCAATTGTCGGGCCTCTTTGTTGTCCTCCAGTCTAAAGGATGCCTCATTCATTGTGAGTCATACAGAGAGCTTTATTCAACATTCTGCCGCCTGTTTGTCGGTCTCTGAAGACGGGACGCATGAGAGCCGGCCTGTAGGTTCTTAATCATTTCATAATAGCGGCATTAAGGAATAACTGCAGCCGTCTCAATTTTAATCCATCGTTAACAGCACAGAAAAATGAATTGCGAGTTCCTCCGCTCACTGTAATGCTAATCTGCCCACTGTTTTGTCAATACCCCAGTTTTTCAAACACAGGCTCTTCTTGCAAATTCAACAGATTCAAAAATCATTTAGGAAAAATTACAAATACCAGCTCTCTTGCCAGCTCAGTTTCTTGTTACAAATAACTGATGATCCACTTTGCTAAAAAGAGATTATTCTCAACTCAATTACACCACAATCAGTTTGAACTAACTGTTTCTTTATAAATGTAAGTAAAGGAGACGTGTTTTTTATTTCCTTTAAATTACTCTGTTTGTATAAAGTATAGGCCTATAGCTGAAAGGCAGACCTCCAGAGAGCTAGAGGCTTTAAACCTTGTCCTAACAATTTGTCACATGCTGAATGTAATTGGCCCCAGAGCAGAGAATCTCATCTGCCTGACAGAAAGTGTTGTTGCACATTCTAACACTCTCACTGTACTGCAGATTGAATACATCTCTTTCTGTCTTGCGTGTGGTCTCATAAACCGAATTTCTTCCTACTTCGTCTTCATTTTTACACGCTTTCATTTTTCTTCTTTATTTACCAAAAATCCCCTAAACTCATAAACTCCGTGTCTTTGGGGAGGAATCCATCCATCTTCCGGACACCAAATTGAATTGATCTCAGGGGCCCCACCTCGCCTTCTCAATAGGGGCCATCTGCGCGCGCTGCCCGCTTTGAATAAACGTGAAAAAGTGACAGCACGTGCGGCTGCTCGCCGTCACACCACGCGCGTGCCTACGAGGGTAAACGTGGGCGCGTGCCCACCCCTCCCCATACCAGTGTGTAATCTGATTTCACCGCTTTCACTGCAGCTGATTGATTCACACATCGGGCCACGGAGGTCTTTTGTTACATAAACATCCTATGCTGACAGAATTAAAACAACAATAAATAAATTGATAAATAAGCCATTTTAGCCGCAAATCCAATACGATATACTGTAGTATAATAATACTATAATTAAAGTAAGCCAAAAGCTTTATTTTAGCGTTTAAGTTAAAGATCTTGTATCTTATAGTGTGATGGTTAGGTTTAAAGAAAGAAAGAAAGAAAGAAAAGTTTGGTAGCTTCTTGGCCCTATGGATACTCAAAGTAAACAAAACTAAAGAATTAAAACTTAAACTTATGTACTATGTCTGAAATAAAGAATTTATTAAACAAGGAAACATGTTGACAGACATATAAATACATGAATAATAAATGAATGAATAAGTGTTTAATGAATGAATGAATGAATATTTACTGAACTAGATAAACAGATCAGTCTATAGTCTACAGCTGATTTTAGGGCAGTGTTTTGGCGCTGCAGATTTGACATGAACTGAATTAGATTTACCTGGAAAAAGATTGTTTATCGTCTCATTTTCTTTTTTCTCTCGATTGTTTTATTTACACCATGTCGTTGGCATAAATGAAAGCAGATGGAGACGGAGCGCTCACGTGTCTCTCGGAGGGGAATCTACCTCCACTACTTGAAGCACAATTTTCAGCCTCCAGTACTGTAATGACTTCAAACGGCCACAGGGTGGCGCACTAATCTTAAACTATGATGTTTGCAAGCTGCAGACTGACAGATGCTGATGAGGGAATCCGCATTACTAATGTTTATCGTCAAGCACCACAGAACAGAGCTTAATAATGTCAAACTAGAAAACAAGAGGAATCAAGTCAATTTTATCATGATTAAATATCAAACATGATTTCCTTTCCTCTTTGTGTGTTTGATCTTTTTGGGAGATTTTTGTATTTTTAAGTGTGAATAAAGAGATAGAGGATTTTCATCACTGTTAACCCATCACCCCCCTACACACACACACACACACACACATCCCGCGCCCCCGAGTCCCCTGCAGTGTATATGGCCCTCAGCGGGCAGGGACAGGGGGAGGCTCAGGGGTCGTGTCCCAGTCATGACCTCCATTGTCTTCAGGAGAGGATGAGATATATCTAAGGGGGTGAAGAGTGTGTGTGAGCGCGTGCATGCGTGTGTATATTGGGGGGGAGCGTTCACTTCAAAGGGGGACAAAATATTGATTCATATACAGCCATGTAATTGCTGGAGGCATCCGATGCCTTTTGATTTGAACCTTCATGTGTGTGTGGATTTTGAATCAACTGGCCTGCGATCCTTTTGTTTTCTAATACAATGGACGAATAATGGTAACAATAGTGTTGAGATGGTGCAGTTAATTAGTGGGATTATCTGTGTAGCCTTTATCTAACCTGGTGGTGTCACTGAGATTAAAGAGAGCCTATAAAGAAACTTACATTTTCCTTGATTCATTTTTATGCATGATCTAAAATGTTTCACAAAGGCTTCATTGGTGGCCTTCTCTAAACAGGCGCTAAAATGTTTAATTTGTACTACAGAAACTGGTAGTGTCAGCCAATCAGGATCCAGTATTGTACCTGTGAAGACTCCTTCTTCATATTCATTGATAATAATCCTTGCATGTGTTTCCAACATCATGTAGGACATTATTTTATTATTCTCATTTTCTGTATCTGCAATCAAAATCCACAAACCTGAGTATGGGGCCTTTAAAGAACCTCTTTTTTGGAAAAATACAAAGCCCCTCTTGTTCTTACCTGAAGTAAGGTTAAAATGATTCAGATACTCCTACATCCCCCTTATTTACCTTTTTATACGGGAGGGTCAACTGAGGGATACTGAACTAAACACACTTGTATTTTCTTTCATAAAAGCACATGAAACTATCTGGAAGAAAGGAACAACAGTTGTTTACACCCCGCGCAAGTCACCAAATCAAGACCTCAGAGATTTCATTGTGCTCTTTCACTGACTGCATCCAGGCCAAAGAGGTGCACTGACGGAGTATGATGCTTATCACTGTTTTTTTTTCTTCGCTTTGAGAAAGTGAGCGACTGTGTCACTGTCAACGCTTTATCCTATTCAAGATCACTGCCTGTGAAAACAACAGTGCATGTGTATGAGGGAGGCAGAGGGAGATAAATGTTACATGCTTCAGCAATACTGTTTTTTAAACTGTCATGCCAATAAAGTACACTGAATTGAGCTGAGAAAGAGAGATCCTCAGGGTTTTTTTTTTTGTCAGCCAAACGCAGCTCTATAGAAACATTACCATTTGAAGAACCACTTGATCCTCTAAATGGCCCTTTGAAAATCAATTTCTGGTTACATATTGTTCCAAAATGCCTGCTTGGTGTTTTTGATCGACCATGTAAAACTCCAACACCAATTCAACTCCTCAAAAGCATATGTCCTTTGAGGGGCACGTCTGCGACACACTATACGATGCCTTTTTGGCATTGTATAGTGGTGGGAATGAACCCTCTCACCCTGACAGAGTCTGAGCATGGCAAAGGATCTTTCTGAAGGAGTTCCTCATAGCACCAAATACGATCTATGCAAAACCATTTGGGGACGGTTCTGTGAAGGACGTTTCTCAAGGAGTTGTTCACAGCACCATAAAGGCTCTATTTAAAACCATTTGAGCATGATTCTCTGAAGGACGTTTCTCAAGGAGCGCTTCATGCCATCATAATCCGTCTACGCAAAAGCCATTTCCACATGTAAAGAATGCTATTTAGAGGGTTCTGCTATCACACCATCAAAAACGACTTTCTGCTGTCGCACGAACCAAAATAACTTCTCAGATGCATTCATTCTTTTGCCCTCACTGGGTACAGAAGGTGTTGCCTCAATCCGTCCATCTCGTTTCCATGGCATCAACTACTTTATGCTCCCATCACTGTCGTGGGGTTCGCAGCTGACATCTGTGACATCCGTGTCATGCAAATCTAAAACGTGTCTCTGCAACTGCAACTGCAACTGCGTGAGTTCCTGCCTTTCCCCGGCTCCCTGTCAATGACATCTGCTTGTCGAAAATGACATCACTGATCAGAAGAATGGGCTCTAATTTTGTTGTAGTTTTTGTTCACAAGTGTTTCAACATAACAGTACTTCAGTTCTCGTGAGGCAAGGATCCCCTAAAAAAACAATCAAACACGATAATATTCCTAAAATACTGTATTCCTATATCATCTTATGGTGTGACTTGTGATATTCAAAACTGAATAATCTTATCATACTTTATGGTACTTTTCCCACCTATGGTGCTACTACATTCAACTATAATATTCTGATGGAATGGATAATATATAGTGTATAGCTTTGTAGTGTAATATTTAGTATCCTTTTATAAAACTATTCCCATTTTTCACAGCCTCGTTTGAGTTGGCACTATTTCAGCTCATTCAGCGAACACAGATCAATCAATGACACACTCAGAGGTGACACTACATATGGCTGAGTAATGTTTTCTAGTTGGCATGGCATCCTACATACATGACAGCAGTGGGTGGCAGGGCGGCCAAGTGGTTAAAGGTGCTCTTCCCAGGCTGAATCCTTGTGTTGGCGAACATCTGTGCTGCTCAAGTGCCACTGTGCAAGGCAGGTAATCACTACCAGGTCCAAGGCTCAGTAACTGACCTGTGTGGAGGAAAATAAATGAGAATTTCCTAACCAGGATAAATTAAGTGTTTAAATCATGCTTATTACACTTAAATACAGAGGTTCTCAATTATTGTTCATGGTGCATTTGATAAGATTTGGTGCAGGGATTATCCTTACATGTGAATAAACACATAAATTCAAATCACATGTGCTTTTTGGACACATTGGTTGACACGTGTGAACAATTTTACACACTTAATATTCCCACATCAGACATGACAGGTTTATTTAAAGTTTGACAGTTTAACAGGTGAAGAGTTCTTTTTTCCTGTGTGATTTTTTCCCCACCTGCATTTACACGCTTAAATTATTAATTCACATGTGATACTGCAACTTACAAAGAGGCAGTGGATGGGTTAAAATGTAAGCGTCACCTGGGAAAAGGAAAATTATTCATGTGGGAGAACCAACATGTGTATCAAAACGCACCTGTGCTTTGAATTCACATGGGTTTGTTTGTTGTTGTTGTTGTTTTAAATCCACACATGTGACTTCTCTGTTAGGGCCATATTAGACAATTTTTGTCGCTGCTGTTGATTTCATAGAGTCATTTTGACACTGTCTCTCACCGGGACAACTTCTGCTTAAAACTGAACCTGTTCCACACTTGGACTCCGGGATCCCACTTGCTTTGATCAGCGCCCCTGCACCTACAAGGCATTAACCGGCTCGTTATGTAACAGCTTCACCTCATGTCTCAGATATTGATATTCTATAGGAATAAACCGGGGAGCCGTCTGTGTTGAAGACAACCCCCTAGCGCACTGTTTCCGCACTACAGCCCCCCTATACTGTGAAGCACTGCCCCCTGTGAAATTCCTCACTGCCAGGGTGATTCCTACGGTTACTGAGGCTGCTTCCTACTGTAGCCTACCTACCGTGTGCTCTGGGGCAAACTATTTTATCACCTCTGGATCCAATATCACGCACAGGAATGACATCTCCGCCGCTAAAGGGTGAGTTTCCTTTTGATATCGCTGAGGATATTGTCTGCCATATGTATCCTGCAGTTGTTAGTGTGCGGCGGCTCAGTCAGTAGTGTGTGGAGCTCAGCCGTATGTAGGCTATAATGTCCTGTCTTGGTTCGTGTTGCCTGTAAAAATGTAGGTTAGCGCGTCTACCTGTTTTCTATACCCACGACTGAGCGTGTCAGTCAGTGTTGGCAGGATATATGTGTGTGTATTAAGAGGAAAAGTCTTGGGAACACGCCCTTGCTGTCTTGCCTACCTGTATGAAAGGGAATGCTTTCAACTTGATTTGAATGCCCTCAAACTGCAGTCTGACCAAGGGACAAATGTTGCTTGGGCATAAGTCAACCATATTTCTGCATTTTCCCGGCGTGGTTTTGACTTAGTTGCGCCGTCCGGGTGAGAAAGTAGACATTTTATCGTGGCTTTCGTATTGAGAAACTCAAAAGCGCAGTTTGAAATGAGGGAAAAGTCAACAGTTTCACAAGGTTTGCTGGATCCGCATTGCCCCGGCTGCTCTACCGCAGCTCAACTGTGAACTGTAACCTGCGGCGGCGGAGTCGACGAGGACGGCTACATGGTGACACTCAGCCTCTTGACAAGAGAAACCTCAAAGAAACCGGATGAAACGGGCATCACAGCCGACGGAGACACTTTAGCGACCACCGTGAAATGCCCAGGTGGGGGCTTCCGAGGCCACGGTGAAACCAGGGAGTTTCCTGCCGCTTGGTCCGCCCGCCTGTCGGGTCACAGGTAGGGGCTGGGCGGGCAAACCAGCTTTGGAGCTCCACCAGACAACTGTGATCCAGCGAAGCAAGAGGTCCCACTCCTCACCTACTTCCGTGTTCGCTTGAATCCCATCACACACAGACGCTGTCCTTTGTGAGTGTGTCGCTTTGGGTCCAGTCTATACATTTTTTTGTATGTTTTGAATGTAGGTTGGATAGCACAATATTTGTTAGGTATTTGTGCGTAAAAAATGTATAATAAGACCTGGACATGTCTTTTTAAGTTGGTTAGAGCAAAACAAAAAAGTTGAACAGGTGCTTCTATTCCACATGGGTGTGGTATGATGAACATTAATTTGCTGCATAAATTATATAGTTCCTCTAGCTGGACTCCTTATCTGGCTATTCTGCTGTTTTCTTCTGACTACAGCCTTGAGCAAATAGTGTTATGAATTTAATGGCCTACAAAACATGCGTCACAAACCCACAAAATCTTGTGTTTGTAGATGTATTGACACCTAAATATAACAGTGTAACAGGTATCGGGAGTGCCATAGTCACGTTTTAGTTATTACCTTCATTATTACCACATATCTTTGAACATGCTCTTAACTGATGAAGTAAAACATAAATGTTCAATTTAGCCCATTTTCTCATTGCTAAAATATTTGGAATAAATAACATTACTTGACTCTTAACTACATGTAAGTTATGTTTTTCCGTTGTCATGGCAAACAGCAGTTGTCTATTGGTTAATATTGTAATTTGAGACAACTGTGAGCATGTGCATGATGATTTGCCAGCTATGTGCTGTTGGATTCCAAAGAAAAGGGCTTTTATTTTTTTTAGGCTGGAATCAGATGTGAACTATCTGTATAATACAGGGTCTTCACAACCTCCACCACTGAATCAATAGGAGGATAGAGCACTATGTCAGGAAAAAGACTCAGAATTGAGAGTTGAAATACTAAGAGTTTAGTTAGCTATGAATGGAGCATCAGCATTATTATCTTTTTTTTATTTTGTTTAATAAGTTTTATTGTTGTCTGAGGATTTCCGAGGGTCATTAAAAGAGCATGCTCAGGGATGACTGGTTTCATCATAGGTTTTTTCAATACCCTCTGCTCTTGTCTCATGTTTAATGTATGTGTGTATACAGTAAACATAGTCTTGCAGTTTTGCTGCAACAAAAATGGTCTCAGGCAGCTTTCCCTTAGAAACAGTCCTACCAGACGGCGGCTCGTGTTATAATGTGTATCTGTTGGGGGCCCTTAATATATAAATTGGAAACCCCCCCTGTGCCATATGCCATGCTGCTGCTGATTTGACCTAGTTGCAATCAACATGAATTATTTGCTCTTACTAACTGTGTTTAAGTGTTACTCGAGTATAACTGCATCACATGAGAATTCAGATAAGACTGAGTTAACATGCTTGGCACACAGCCGTGCAGATTCATTGAACTCTACTATAGATTGCATAAAGAACGCAGCTTTTGGTCCAGAGGGGGATATCCAGTGACGAGTGTAGAAATAATTATTTCATGATGGTGCATTAATCTCTCAAGGAGTATTACAGTGGAAGTCAAATGTATTGCAACACACAAACACGCACACACACCTTATCTCAGACCTAAAGATGTCGTTGCTTATAGGAAACGCTGCATTGTGAGAGCCGCGAGCCATGCTAAGTGGTGACAACAACTGTTTCTTCCTTGTCATAAATTATGCACGATGCTCATTATCATAAGGTCTTTTATGTTTGGGGTGAGACTAACATGTGGGAGTTGTGTGATTATAGGTAGACTGTGCAGGGACTTGACATCTTTCTCTTCACTTTACATTTCGTTAAGTGGTTCTGTTTGCTTGTCTGCTGCAAAGAGAATATTTTAAACATGATGATGAGGATAACTGTCACAGGCTCTCTGATGTGAAGTGTGCATGCTTGAAACAGTGAGTGAGGGAAAGGAATAGCTTTGTGAGAGTGTCGGATGCTGCTACTATGTGTGTGTGTGTGTGTGAGAGAGAGAGACTTCCAGTGCTACATGTTTGTGTTTACACAGCAGTTGCATAGATGTGATTTCACACTTCTCAGGATGTCATTTTATGGAAATCAAAGGCAAATTCTTTTTTTTTTTAAGTCATGCATCTCTTTGCATTCAGAGGGCATGAAGCTGCATAAGGCACATCACGGTCTATCAGCTGGCATAATTAGATGTCAGTCAACTGCAGGGCTGCATGACATTAGAAAAAACTGATATTGCAATATCTTTTTTCTGCGATATATATTGCAATTTGAAAAAATAGAGGAAATTTAACTAGATATTTGCAGTGTGTTATTCATGCAGATTAACAATCAGAATTTTGGTTTCCTGTACGCAACCTTGATATCGGCATGGTCAGGTCGAGAGAGAGCAGGTGGCGGTGTTTTAGGATGCGTGCAGCACCTGTGTGTCACTCGCAACAAACTTTGCATCCAAGAACCCTTAAATTGGACAAAATTTTGTTACATCAAACAGACGTTTCTTGCAGATTAGTCATGGAAAATGAGAACCTTGTGAGTTTTCCTTTTGTATCAAGCAGCAAAAAAAGTTGTAGCATGACGTATTTGAGTTAATTTGCCTTACTTTCTCAATGCAGATGCTGAAACAATATATTGTGCAGCCCTAGTCACCTGCAATACTTAGCTCTTCCTTATTTGCATTAAGTCTTAGGTCTTGCATTTTTGGAAGGTGTTACTCTACTCTACTTTTTTTTTCTTTTTTTTTTTTTTTTTACCAGCCATTAGGATCAGCAGAGAGGCAGCACTACTTTGTGGACTCTTGTAAATAATCAACATGAGACCATTACGGATCGCCCAGGGCATTGCGGTTTCATTAACCAGAGTTAAAAGACTGTTCAGTGCACCTTGTGTTGTTGAGCCTTCAAAATTTGCTCTGTGATCTGGCCATTAAAAGAGCACTTCACCCAAAATAAAATTAAAAAAAATCTATATATTTTTCCACTTAACCTTATTGCACTCTATCCATCCAGAGAGTTTCTGTGTGACTTGGCCAGGTTTCCACATCCAGTCTGCCGTGATTTTCTCCTGTCTGCTTTCATCCGAATACAATGAGGCTGCATGGGCATGAGTTTGTGGAGGTCAAACTGATAAAATATTTACATGTGAAAAACCCAACAGCAACAGCTCCTTCCACAATCAGTGACACAGATACTCCACAGCCCTCGAGGACGACATTCGTTGTTTTCTGTCAAAGAATTGCCAAACTGTGTCTGTCTGTCCCCAACAAGCACAAACAGACACATGTGATTTGCTGGTGTTGGAGTGCTGGGAGACTGAAATGATTGCGGCAGCCTGGAAATTTTGCCAAATCACACAAATTGTCTTGAAGGATATATTGCACTATGCGTAAGTGGAAAAATATCTTTCTTTTGGGGCGTGAAGTCCTCCTTTAATCACATTTATGATGTGCAGGTATACATGACTAATATGGATGCAGCTTGAGCCTGGGAGTCACTGTTTAGTCAGAGCGAGTTCTTAGTCACACTACTCAGCAGGAAAAGGTGGAGAAAGCCCGATGGTGGCCCGTGATTCCCACAGCCGTTTTCACAGTGATGATACATCGGTGATCACCGCTAATCCAAAGTCTGTTTGCATACCTATCTCGCCTTTTTGATGAATAAGGAACAACACACAGTCTATGGAGACGAGACCTCAATTAATTGTTATGCCTCTCATGTGTCTGTTTGAGTAAATTCCCCTGAAGGTGTCACATAAACCAGAAGTGTCTCTCTCACTCTCGTGTGCCTCACAAGTCTTAACGAATGTCTCGGGGTGGGGGGTGGGTGACACTTGGGAATGCTGATAGAATTCCACAGAATTAATGGGCCTCATTCGCTCACAGTCGTGGACGGCAACATTGCGGGCATGTGACCGGCCCAGACTTAGCCTGCACATCGAGTCGCTTTCATGTTCTTTCAGTCCCGGCGTTGCCTCGTGATCGTGCCGGCTATCCATCATGGTGCTACATTCTCTCTCGCTGAATCGAAGTCTCACTGTGGACTGGTTGTCTCTCGTGGTGTGAGGAGATGTCTTGGCATCCAGTTGGTAATGGAACAACAGCCAGAGGGAGAAACGTCTGCGGGCATCTGTCAGCGAAAGAGACAAACGAGCTGCATGTTAATGGTCGGAAGCAAGCGCAGCAAGCGAAATTAAAATCATACCGATCATATCTGTTTATTTTGGGAGAGATTCATTATGGACAGTCAGGTCACATTCCAGTGTCTAGTCAACTGGAATAAGTAATTTGCTCCTGTTATAACGCCCAATCTTTGGATATGTGGTAGATGTGTTAGAGGTCTTCTCCACAGAGGAAGTAAAGGTCATATATGCCATTATCTCTAAACGCTGATGAGCATTTAATAGCCTCTTTGTTCATTCAGAGGGAGGGTATTGCTCAGAAGACCATGTGACCTCGACAAATTCAGCGCAAGTGATCTCAGTCAGAGTCTGGTGGAAACTGCTCGTTGTTTTTGCTCCTGAGCATTCGTCTCCTGTCATCCACTTCTCCTTTTGCTTTGAATGGGATGTCATATTTTGACAAGGGGAGAAATTTTCTATTCCCGTGTTTTTCAAGAGCGGCACGGCGTAATTAACAGTTGTGGCACAGTCGAGGAATCTTGGTTCTTGTGCTTAAAAAGGCTTGCTTCAAAGGCTGGTGGATTTAAGGATTAATCATTGGTCAGAATAAATCAGTAACTGCAGGGGAGCTGCAGAGGACATGGCTTTTTATTTCTAATCTGCAAATGGAGGGAGGGTTGAATGACTTGCCCTGAACGGAGGATTCAGCTGAAGACATAGCAGATCACCTTGTCTGCTTCATTAGATGCCTAATTTGCCACATTACACAAGGCAACTGGAATTACTCTCTCTGCATATCCCTGCTTGCCTCTTGCTCATTTCCTCAGAACAGTGAGCAGGTCGTCCACGGTGCAGCGTCCCAGCAGCTTCCCTGACTTCACACCGACTTCACACTGCAGGGTTAAAACTGGCTGTCATCTTGGACCTGAATATTTATTTCTTGATCTTTTGTTGTGCTGCTTAAGTGGGTCAGCACAGCACACACTCTCCAGACGCTGCTGTAATTTTGTTTCCCTTGTTTCAGAGTGGATCTCCGTGTGAACTTGTTGTGTAACAGTGGGGTAATCTTAATTCTCGTGTTTGGTAAAAGACTGGGTCATGACATAGGCTGCAGGAATTTGGGATAGCCAGATTATATCACTGCCACTGGAGCCGCTGGAGGCATGGCTGTCAAGTGAGGAAACCATGAATAACCTGCCCCAACTGCGGATTTGAATGGAATGATAGCATTATGTGCTTCATTAGCCACACTGGATTATCCACTGTTCATTGTGGCCAGGGGGATTAAGTCCATATAGAGGATATTTCTTGAAGATCTCGCCTTTTCGGATAGAAAAGGCTGTAGAGCCAGACAGACTCGGTAAGTTCTGAGTCAGCCTGTGTGCTCACTGTGAAATCTGCTGTACTTGGCTTTCCCTGGAGTTTCCCCCTAAATAGCTTCAAAAAGGTCACTTACAGTTAGAGCTGAACATTATTCTCTATCAGCCAAAGCTGACATTCTGAAGCTTTTTCATACACATACTGTAGTTTAGGTGCTTTATTCAAACCTAAGACAGCCTATTAGAGTGGGAACACTATTATTTTTGTAAATTAGCACGTCTTAAGGTGGGCATTATAGCCTGACCAAATGGCTGATATTGGCTCATCACAGACATAATGATATATGTTGATCAAAATGCAACAAAAAAGACATTGCATATTGCAGTTAATGCCACTTGAGATCATTTAAAAGCAGTGTTATTATTTAATGCTTTGTCTTGCAGACGCTATTTGTATAGCAGTGAGTTGGCAGAGTAGCATGTCACAGTTGAGCAGATGTGAAGGGAAAGTTTAGGGCAAAATATCCTTTTTTCTGACTTATCCAGACTGAAAAAAGATGTTTAATACCATTCTCACCTCTGTACACGCAGGTGTTCGGCATTTCATGTTAGCTTAGCATAAAGACTTGAAGTCTATGGGAGTCGTTAGCCTAGCTTCGTCCAAAGTGAAAGGATAAACCTTACATAAACTCAAGCTGTCTTATTTGCTCTTATTTACACGTTGTATCATGTATATTTGAAACATTATCAGACATTTTTATCTCCCAAATATTGGTATTGAAAAACAGCACACGGTACATATAAAGATCAAGACAAATCTGGTGGGTGTCAGAGCAAGCAAAGTGCCCAAAGACACCCTCTTTATATTCGCTTGGGTAGTGAAAGCCGTGGCGTTTGATGTACTACACCACATATAAAGCCGTCATTTCAAAGGCAGTATCAAATGTGTAGGGTGTTTCCGAGTGCGCGCGTCAGCCGTCGATAATTGACTCTTGCCGAGCGCTGACAGAAACGCCGCTGTTGGGCGTGATGTGGAGTGTGCAGCCGAGCGGCACTGATTGTTTGCGGTGGCTGATGGCGGCGGCAGATGTCCCATGGCTGCAGTGTAGCTTTGCTCTGTTGTCTCCCCGCTCCGAGATGAAAGTCTTTTTCCTGGGCTGTTTACACGAGCGCGCTTGTTTCCACTCCCCGCTCAGGCCTCTGGATGTTTACCCCTTCGCTCCTCCTCAAGTGGAGCGCTCGGATTGTCACACCTGTGTGCTTGTGTGTGCATGTGTGTGTGTGTGTATGTGGGTATTGCTTGGGATGCTATGAAATGCACCCATGTTTTGAAAATAAATCTGTTTTTTTTTTAGAATTTATAGTTTGCAGTTGCAGAATAATTTATGTTTTTAGTCCTCCAAAACTTTTTTTTTTTCCCTTATCAGGAAAACAGCAAACAGTGGCCCTCATGCTGTGTTTCCTCACAGAAACTGGGTTGTGATGGCAACACAGTGAGAAGTTTTATTTTTCAGAATTATTTTTTTTCCTGAAAATTTGGTGTGGTGTTGCTGTAAATCAGTTGGTTTTTTTTTGACAGCAGCAAAATAGAAAACATGGTGCTTTCGTGCTGTTTTCTCACAGAAACTGGGTTATGATTGGCACGCAGTGAGAATTTTCCTGAATAATGTTTTTATTTTACCACATAGCGGCTAAATCGGGCCTTGTGTGACACCAGACCCTTCATCTCTTCATGCTCGATCGCTGTGATATCATTTTACCCTTCCTTCTCTGTTCCCTCTTGCTGCCGGTGTTTGCCAGCACAGAAATACAGGATAGACAAGCCGGCAGCGCAGCAGGGGTCTTGGATTACCGTGAAAAACCTGCGAGGGCTCCCTCCCTTCTCGAGCGGGAGATTCCTATTTCAGCTTTGGACTCACGCTGTAAACTTCAAGTGGTTCCACTCGACAATCTTGTCAGGCATGGCAAAAACAGAAACCACATGCAGGAGCACCCAGATATTCTATTTCAATTCAGTGTAGTCCTGAGCGCGCGGCAGCTATGTGGATAAGCAGCTTGTGTTTGCAGGGAGTGTGGAGTTTTCTCAGTGTGAAAACACGAATATCTGAGAGCAGCCATCATTTATTTATTTAGCGTATTCACTCCAGCAATGCGAGGCTTAATCGATCAAGCAGTGACCCAGCAGCTTTCTTTTCTCAGCGCTGCACTCTGACTGAACCCGGACCACGCTCTCGTTTAACCTATTAATCTCTCATTTAGGCTTGTGGCTGTGGCTTTTAAGAGGATTAAGAAAGGTGATGGAGACGCCTCTCTGATGGTGTCCAGCTTGCTCATCGCCCACTGCCCCAAAATTTTGTGCAGTATGGCAGGACCGCTTTACCATTCTGGTCTCCTAAAACTAAGGGAATGCGGTTGCTGCAGCTAGTGATTATTTGGATTGTTGATTCATCTGTGGATTATTTTTTTGATTAATGTAAAGTGTCATGAATACTGACCAGTGCTCATTGGAATTGACCAAAGCCCAAAGTGAAAATTTCCTCCATAGTCTGACAGGTATCCCCAAAAAAAAACCAAAGTATTAATTTATGATGATATGAACAAAGAAAATTAAGCAAATCTGAGCATCTTAGTGATCTGTGATGTTTGGGATTTTTACCTGATATATGACGACAGTGATTAATCAGTCTGTTATTTTTCTGTCAGTCAACTAATCTGTGACCTCAGTAATTATTTTCAGCACTAAATACTGTATCCACAAACCACTTACTCATGTAATAGAGTGTTCATTACCTTTCATTTCTTTACAGGTTGGGTAAAAGAGCCTTTTTAGAGCAAAATTACTCTGCGAAAGCCTAAAGAATGAGCTGAAATCCTGCTCCTGCTTAAGATGTTTCTTACAAATGATGCTAAAGCTGAAAAGCCTCTCAGGAAACCCCGACCTTACCTTGTGTATTTTATTTTTTATGGAGCCGTAATGCGGCAGGTTGTCGATGAGGCGGCGGGAAAACCAGTTTGATGGAGGATTTGTCATCATGCAGAGATGATTCAGACTTTATAAATGATTTGCTGAATGAGCACATCCAAATATGTCGTCGTGCAACCTTCAAAGGACCTGACTTTGTGACACTCACGCAAGCATGTGAATGTACACGTACACACACACACACACACACTAGAACTGGGTCACAAGTTTTGTGCCTCATGGTATTTTTGGACATGTGTCATCACGTGTGGTTTTCCCATGTAAGTGGAAGGTGAAGGTGGCAATTTGGACACGTAGTTGAGTGTCTTTTATTCTTGAAGTTTAAAAAAACAAAAAAAACAGCCGAAAAACACAGGGCGGGTTCCATTCGGGGAGACTTCATTGTTCTACAGCAATAAATCAGCACGTCTGGTGTGTGCACAAACCGTCTTGCAACACTGCAACTTTAAAGCATGTCAGGAACACCAGGAAGTATATGAGAGAAAGCTGGCAATACATTTGGGGCACTCTGGATCAATTGAAATAAAATTAACCTCTTCAACTCCGCTGCTCCCCCAGGTGAGTTTGTCAGCGCTGCATGGCCAGGCTTTGTTCAAACCCGCAGAACTTTATTTTAAATTCTCGTGGAAATCCCAAGGTTTCCAACACGTCCTGCTGAATTACAGGAAAATGAATATAAAATGACACACAAAACATGTAGGTGTTTTCTGTTTGATGTAACGCTGCAGCCATAAAACAATGCCATCTCGGGTTTGAATATTTCACTCGGTGTAAGTGTGATGCAGCTTTAATGAAGAGCTGCAGGCTGCAGATACTCAACATGTATATGACACCGTTCTTCTGACTTTCAAGCTGCTGAAGGGGAAATTTAAGGGAAAATGAGAGTTCAAGGGGTTAAAAAAAAAAAAAAAGCATTGCCACCAAAAATAGCACTGATTGACCTATAATTTTTGACCTCATTAGGCCTTTTCCAGGTGTCACTTGACTTTAAAGTGAGCAGTAATACTGTGCAGGGATTTTTTTATTATTATTTATTAGCTATTTTTAAGTGTTTCCTTGCACATGTATGGAAAGTAAATGTGCATCTGTAATTTTGTTTAAAGAAAAGGCTTCCGGTTACTATCGGCTCAGATTTGGGTCAGCTACTCATCCCCCGCTCCATAGGGGTTATGGGAGTTCACGGCAAGCGGAGGCAGGCTGGCTCAAAGTGCACATGTATGGGGGAGTGTGTGCCCTATCTGTGCACGGTTATGATTTAGGTCTTTCTGAGTAACGTTTTAAGTAGTCGTATATTTTACACCGGGACTTCATAGTTGTCTCTCTCGCCCACAGCAGTTTGAGGATGTGTGGGTGTGTGTGTGTGCGCGTGCATGCTCGTGCATAACACAGTGTATTATCTGTTTACAAGTGTGCCCTAAGCTACCTATGACTCATATTTCTCTATCTCTCTCCTTTTGCATTATTACCCAACCATTTGCATAATCTCACTCCCGATTCGGTTGATCTTTTATTCATTCACACAGCGTCTCTGCCCACCTTTCCTTTTATCCCTTGTCATGTAAGATGAATGAAAACAATCTTTAACCGTTTACTCTGACCAGCCCAAATCAGCGGCACCTGATAAATGGCCTCTTATCACCCGGTATCTCCTCCTAATGCTGACTCTGAACCCTCCACCTGCTCCACAGCTACGTATGGAATTAGTTTTGTGGGCTTTTTTACTCTGCCTTTGATATTGCGATTTATTTGATGCTTGAGTTGACTTTGCATCTGCAGCTGGTGCCGTCAGCAATTTTCCTGCACGTTGATCCTCTTGGGGGAAAGGAATTCAGCCTGATTTGAGGAAGTGCCTGGAAATGACTTAATACACATCCAATCACCCTCCACAATCCCCCAGAAATGGTTGACAGTAATAGGTAATGCAATCATGGTGCTGTAAATAGCTTTGGGTGACCGTCTGCCCACAGGATAGATTAACACTGGAATGCATAAATGTTAATACACAAACACGGCGAACGTCTCAGTGTTTACTCTGCTCGTAATATTTGATGATGTGTGCTGTTCACATTTTTTGACCTGAGGCGTTGCCGGCTGCAGTGTCACCACATTGTGATGCCGTGCAGAGATTGTTGAACGCAAACATCTGCCAGTATTCCCTCATCCCTCTTCATCCCACTCCTGTTGAGATGGCTGCTATTGATAATGCTGGACTAGATTTGGGGAGGGGGGACGTGAGGCGGTGAGGTGAGGTAAGATAGGGAGGGGAAAAGACTCGGGGAAAACAGAGGGTGTTTGTTGGCCAGCCTTTAAGTTGGACTGAACAGTGGAAAATTAAGATCATACTGTCAATATCAACTTTCTAAATCAGAAGAAAGCTGAGATATGAAGGAAAAGTTCATTTCTTGGAAAAGGGGATTCTGGTGCTGGGCAGAACTGTTGGTGTATGAATCACATCACTGAAAATAGTTTATTACAGCCAAATGAAGCGTGTCTTAACCATCAGCGTTTGATTTTTGCAGTATCAATCATCCTGTCCTCGGAGGACTGTAGCTTGTTTTGTCTATGATCTAAACTGTGGTTCACAGACACTGAAGAACATTTAACATGCAAACAATTTGTGCCAATTTCACTGAATCAATAATTGTTAGTGTTATAGATACGATCAAATAATAAGCCTGTTACAATTCTTAACTTGCAGGAGAGATGAGAATAGATGATTTATTTGGACCAGCTCTGTGAATTGCTCCCTGTTTTATTTTGCAGTCATATTTTAAGAATAAATCCTCCACAACACTCGCTCCCAAATGCGCAAGAGCTCCTCTCATTGAAGTTTTCGTATTAAAAAAAAGGAGGCTTTTATCTTCACTGGAGTCTCACTGCATTCGTAGTCTCAGAGGCTCGTGGTGTCAGACTTAAATTGTTTGCCTTGTGTCAGATATTTAGATCTGCCTCTGAATAACAGTTGTCAGCCAAATGGGAATGGCAGCAAAAGCTGCTCCATGGCAGCAGTTTTCTTTTTTCTCTTGAACGCTCAGCCGGGATGTAACCTCCTGAGAACCGTCTGAAGGAGGGTGTTGGCTGTGGAAGGTTGCAGCTTGCAGAAGCTAATTTAATACAACTGGAGATGCAGCTTATCTTCTATATGAGGATCAGGAGCAAGAAAAATAATAAAAATGTTATTCAAGATTGTTGTAAAAAGTGATGAATTGCAATGTGATTTGATAAATTTAAAGATTTGATAAAAAGAGGTATGAGGTACTCTGGTGAAAGCCTTTTCCATTTATCTCCACTATGATTTATCGTTTGAGCAGCATATTTCCATTTATCATTTAAGGCAGAAAGAGCACAGTTTAGAAGGGAATTCATAAGGGAAGCATGTACCCTGATGTCATTTATTTCAAATTTGGACTCACATGTGTGTGTTTAGTTATTACTGAGGACTGACCCTTGCTGTGTCTTTGATGCTCAGCAAGGCTCTCTATTCCATGTCAGACGCCGTCTCATTCCAGCTGGCTCCTCTCATGGTGTATCAAACGTAGGCAAGATTCCCAGACCATTCTCATTTTGAATTCAAATTCTCTCTCTCCCTCTCTCTCTCTGTCTCTCTCTCTCTCTCTGTCTCTCTTAGGTTGATGTTTCCTCACCGGGCGCCCCCAGGGTTGCTTTCAAGATTGACTGCCGACAGTGTGCCACCCTTGTCCGTTTCTTGAGCGAGCCAATCGATCGCCCCTTGCCCGACAAGGCCGCCACAAGGTTCCGCTGCGGCTGCCAGCGGTCAGACCTCACAAACTCTGCGCTGGCCTCGGCCAATTGCCTGGGCAGGACTGCATCGCCATGGACACAGAGTCCACCTACTCGGGATATTCCTACTACTCCGGACGTTCCCGGGGATCGCATAGGCATGGGTAAGGCTCAGTCTGTCTACACCTCTGTTTCTGTTTGTCTGTTGTCTCCCTGTCTTTCTCCGTCTCTGCATTTGGGGTGAAAGGGTAGCCTAGTAATTAAAGAGGCCACTCTTAATTGTAGCGACCCGTGTTCAAGGTCCATGCTCAAGCCAAAGCGTCCATGAGCAAGTCGCTAAATCCCTACCACCTTTGGGACTGCTGCTTTGTAGTCGACCCTGACCTCTGACTGAACTCAATTGGGGCAAACTGAAAGTCTTGCACCATTTATCAATTGCGCTATATCTCTCTTTACCTTTTTTCCTTCTCATCCCTGGCCTTTCACATTCTCGTCCTCTCTTCCTTTATCTTCTCTTTCCCCAAATTCCCACACCCCTCACTGCGTTCTCCCACCATCCCACCCTCTGTGTATCCCTGTCTGCCTCTCTGGCCCAGCATGTGTGGAGCCCAGGGCTTGTGGAGGCCCATTTGTCTGTCAGCGGTGAAATGGCTTTGGTTGACAGGCCGCAGGAAGGCAGCAGGAGACAGGTGCTGAAGGGCCCTGACTGACTGATGGGTCAGCGGATACGCTGAGAGCCAGAGAGGAGATGAGAGGAAAGAAGAGCAAACGAGAAGAGGCTCCAATTGCACAACAGCCCCTCCCTCGTCCTGACAGCTCCCTCCTCCTCGTTCGCCCATATATCTCTTTGGTTCTCCATAACTCACGCTCATTCCCGCTGCCACCTGTTGCAGTCGAGGGGGACCCCCGCTTGCCTGAAGGGGTGTTGTCAAACCGGTGAATCCACCCCCCGATGCCCTTGCTTTCTCTTTTTCTCATCGTTATCGCGTGGCTCATGTCGCCAGTCTCTTTTCTGTCACTGCCTCAATTCCCTGCCCTCTTTTTCCCCTCTCACTCTCTTGTCCCTTATCTCTCTCTTATTCCTCCCCGCATGTCATACCCTCTCCGCTGCTGTCGCTCATTCCTTGCTCCCATGCGTCCAGCCGTGATTAAAATGCAGCAGCTGGCCCCTCTCGTTCATCTCCACTTGACCTCCTCCCCATATCGCCCTCTCCCCCCTTCCCCTTCCCCCTCTCGACTGGATTCTAAGGATGAGTCGGCGCAGGCGTAT
>OMLB01045011.1:26122-37938 GCA_900302555.1 Myripristis jacobus | reverse complement strand
AAAATGCACTCCACTTCTCCTTCAGTCAGCAGTGCGATCTCAAGCTGGGAGAATGTGACACCGGGAGTCTGACACAAGTCCTGCTGTGCTGCACGTCGCCGGCTTTGTGGCTGTAACGGACAATGGAGGTAGGCACTGCCAAGCTTGAGGTATGGACTCACTATAGGTGGATGGATGCCAGATTATCCGAGCAACTGGGTCTATTTGGCCAGGTGTTTTTGTTTTATGTTACTGGATATCGGATAGCAAGAGGTGAACTGGCATAGCTCAGGCTAACCACCAGCTTTGTAGCTTAGGAGTGCATTGGGGAGCGGCATTGTGTGAGGTGTCACACAGGAGAAAGCCGATATATTTAACCCATAAGGCATTCTTCAGGAATTAGCACCTTCCTATCCCAACAAACAGGAGTTTGTTTGAAAGAGAAAACAGGAGTCAGGTTTATTTATAGGTGTGCGAATTCCTGTGCAAGAGAGGAAGAACTTTGCATTGCCGGTGTGTGTTTTGTAATCTGCATGTTTGGGTTTGATGGGCAATAAAATGCACTCAGTGGTGTACGTGTGTTTGTGTGTGTTTCTGTTTGGTGTTGTCCCCCCCCGATGGCAACATGAACAGGCTTGCTTATATCGGCTGGGTAATTGTGTTTTTGAAGGCGTATTACACAGTACAGTGCCCCTGCGCTTGCCTGTAGCTGTGTGCATTTGTGCAGACGAGATCATGTGCTTTCTGACATGGAAGCAGCGAAAAGATTATTTCGGCAAAAATGGACCCTAAACCCGTCTGCTTTGCATGGCTGGCTGTTGATTAAGCATCCGTGTGTAGTGTCCGTCCAAAGCCGGACCGTTCACAGCTTCAGAAATCTGTCATGTGGAGCTCCTACAAGTACAAGTATTCCTTCAACGTTCAAACTGTCATGTTTCTGTCGATCTTATGACGATGTTTGAAGCCCCGCTAAAGGAATAACTTGAAAGAAGACTTTAAAAATTCAGCTCTTGGTGTAGAAATGACGTTCTTCGAGATGCACCTTCTTCCTCCATGCCTCACTTGGCTCTCGCGCCCCCCGACCTCCCACTGTTGCACCTTCCTCTCGCCCTCCCCGCAGCTCAATTCAGCCCAATTAAACTCAGCTGCTTGCAATCTCAGCTGCTCCCAGACCGAAGCCGGAGCCCTGCACGGCAACAGTGGTATAAGTCTCGGCGTTCTCTGGGCAGACCGCAGCACGGCGCAGGTAGCACCGCTGTCCCGTGTCCGAGAGGCGTGGAGGCAGGCGACCATGTCGGGCTCTTCTCGTAGGAGGCAGAGCACTTGCGCTCACGTCTGGGATCCTTACCCTGTGGTGAGTGCCTCTCTCGTCCCGGCCCCCCGTGCGGCAGAATCCTCGCGTGCTCCGTCCTTATCCCCGTGTTTTCGTGACTGTGTTTGTTTTTAAAGCTGTGTGTCATCACCAGGCCGCAAGCTATGTGGGTGGGCTCTTAAAGGAGAAAGAAAGAGGAGAGGTTTTCTTGCAACTTCTGTTCCCTGGAAGATTTGGAGAAGTTTCACAGCAGGCAGGGATCATCTTTGTGCCTGGTGCCAAAGATGTGAGGTGAGCTCGCTGCAATCGAAGGATCAAGGATTCCTTCCCGTGTTGCATCTTCGCTTCAGTACTGTAAGGCATCTTCATTTTTTTTTTTTAAAAGCAGTGGTCTCGTGCTACAGCGTATAACACAATTTGAAAATGTCTCTTGCCGTCACATCTGGTGCCAGCTTCAGATATTTTCCTGATCGCAGAGCCTGTCTGGGTTCATGTGGCAACCTGATGCCTTTCAGTCACGTTTGTTGCGTTGTGCCGTTGATTAGTTGGTCGGTTAAACTGGGACAAATCCATCTTACCTTCCTTTCTTGGACGCACACACACACACAGACACACACAGAGAAACGCATGCAGTCTTGCCATTGGTTGCACGGTGACACCGCGGTGCTCACTGGGTCAGAAGCAATGGACGGAGAGTGGCGCTGAGGCAAGGGATGAGCAGAGAATGAGGAAGAGAATGAGAGAAGATGCCTCAGGGTCGGAGCGAGGGAGGGAGGGAGAGAGAGAGAGAGAGAGAGAGAATTTGAACAAGAAGGAGGAGCAGAAAGAGAGAAAGACGCATCTATGAGTGGATGGTGGGTCTCCTCCGCTCCTAATTGGTGTGTTATTTTGTTTACCCTCCTCTTTCTCTGGGGGGGCTCAGATGTTTGTTTAATGGACCCCTCCTCCCCTTCTCCTTTCTTTCCCTCTCCTCCTCCCTCTACCCATCCATCCATCCTCTCCACCCCCCCATCCTCGCTGCTATCAGGACAGCCCATGTGATCGTCTCATCGCCATCTCACCCCCCTTTCTTCTCTCTCTCCATCTCCACAAAGCCCCTTACATTACATGGCAAGTGAACACACAGTCCCATATAGTACCTCCTGAGGCATGATGGGAGATATGTCTATATAAAGACGGTTAAAGCGGGGCCAGGCTCCAGATCAGCAGAGGCGGAGAGGTCACACACACATCACACACACACACACACACACACACACCATCACTGGGATGGATCGAAGGAAGGTAAGCCGTGGCTGAGTTGATGGGCGATGGCGTTTGCTCGAGCTGGACGGAGGTAAAGTTGGGCGGATTTCACAACCGAGGCTTTCGGGATGCAGTCGCCAACGTCTGTGGAGGCGGGAGAAGCCGCCGCGGAGGCGTTGGAGGTTTGCGAGACCGTAGAGGTGGTGAAGGAAGTGATTATCACCACCATAGAGGAAGATTCCAACACTAACTCACCACCAGAGCCCAGTTCTGGACCAGGGACTAAGTCTGGCCAGGTAAGGCTGATTGGTCGGTTGGCTGGCTTGCTTTTTGGCTGACTTGTTGCCATGGCGATGCTGATTGATTAGCAGGTCATCAATAATGTGTTTGACATTGAGAATAGCAGTTCTTACTCCGGATGAAACGTCATTTCAGGATGCTTCGCTGTCCTGCTCAGTGTTATTATGAGTGGATGACCCAGGAGGCAGGCCTACTCAGGCATAAATTGTGGATGTGAGCGTGTGTGTGTGTATGAGTGTGTGTGTGTGTGTGTTTGACTGAGCACAGTACTAAAGTGGATGCTTGTTTGGGCTGCTACATTAAATTTAGCTGCACCGCAGGGTGTTTATTGTCACTGCCAATGTGCAAAAGAATCTGCCACTGGAATGAGAAGCTAGCATTTGTGTCACACTACTGAACAAACAAACTCCGATTTCTGATAGTTTTCTTTTTTCTCTTCTTTTTTTTTGTCCCAACCAGCCTGCCGTTGCATTTCATTGATATCTTTCGGATGGGAGTCGGGGCTTGATATAACCCCAATGAAATATCCACTCCAGTCTGCCTGGTTTCTGCAGGCGCTCACTGTGAGAGCACCCGCACAAAAGATCCTGTGTCCTGCTCAAGTGGAAGCTCTGCATTTTCCACACTTAACGTTTGTAAATTGTAGTTTTGTGCGTAATCCATTTATCCATCCTGTAATTTGCTCCTTTCTCTTGTGCTGCTCGGCTCTCAGCCTCCCATTGTCTGGGAGTCACTCCTCTATCCCCGCATATTTAGTCGGGGGAAACTTTGCAAAGTGCTTCCCTTCCCTGTCCTGACAAGTTGTTGGCAGCCGTGCACACTGTCCGCAGTTGGAACAAAGGTAGTTTTAAATGGCTGTGAAGAGCACTTTGGAATGCATGCAGGCGGTTCGTCTATATTTTACAGACACACACACTCGTGCACGCGCGCGCATCTTGCCTCCCAGGAGTGTGTAGAGTGCACATTTCCCCGCACGGAGCAAAGGGGCTTTGTCTTGTGCAGCCCACTTACTGCTGAGCAACAGAAAACAGGCTTTTAGTGGACACTTGATTTGCTGTGAGAGACAATAGCTGTTATTTATACTCGGGGCCGAAAAGGAATGCAGAAAACACTCCCTTGAAAGGTCTGTAAATGCATGCTGGCTGACGGAGCATATGGGCTACATGCACAAACATGTGTTCATGCACATGCATACGAACACGCACACATAAACTTCTCTGAGAACTCTTTTTTTTTATCGCCACGGTTCATCAGATTAATAATTTCCTCAGCACTCAGCTCCTCCCGTTTTTCAATGGAAGGAAATCGGGGAAAGAAGAAAGAAGGTCATTTTTCCTCAGGTTGATGTATGAACTCAAGGTTCAGGCCATTTTCACACAGCCAGTTTGCCCAACATAGCAACCGGGTGTTTCAAAAGGATGTATACACTTCATATTTATACACATTATTATACTCAACCCCTGTGACATTGATGGAATAAGCAGGAAAATGAATAAATGGATTAAATTCACTGCATAATGGAACATCTTGCCTCTTTTCTCATATTCTTAATATTTACAGACTGTTCAATGTTGAGTTATTTAGACTGACTGAATAAGTTAAAAATGACTGAATTATGTGGCATTAAAATTAAGCTCACAGTGAAATGGTATTTTCACAGCGTCTTGCTCCTCTAATTTGACGTACTTGCTCTTTCAAGCCTTTCAGCAGGGAGGAACTGAATTCATATGAAAACTCCCAACCCAACAATGAGACGTATAACACAACATGTTGAATGTTAATCAGCTGTTTCGGCGCAGATCAAAAATACCGCGGGGTGCCTTTCAACTTGGCATTTACCAGCGCTTTAGCAGAATTTGAAGAAAGAAATACTTTGATGGCAGATTGCATCTCTTATCGTGCCATGCTTACCAGGCCTTTAAAACCAGTCTTTTCAACCGTTTGCAATGGAAACAAATCATTTGCTGGATGGTATGTGATGGAAATACTGATTTCCTGCTACTGCTGCGAGTCGGATGTATAACTGCTGCTGTTGTGGACGCTTGTTGCTCCATCACAGTCATTTTGGAGAAGCCATTATTGTTGACCTCTTCTTTGTTGTTCCTGACTGTACATCTCACCCTGGCTTATGTCTTGGTTTCGCATGTTGCAAAGCTAATGGCTTTCCTTTTGATGTAGCATTGACTTTATGCTAGTTGGTGATGATTGTCATCTTTTGAAAAGGGTGACCTGACAGCTTGACACAGCGGCGGCACTAATGGATATTAATTGATGCTAATATTTCATGTTGAGCCTTAACTCTCATTCTTCATCCTTGAAGTGATGTTGCCTCGCAGCTGAAGCTTAACTTGTGCAACCTAACAATGGCAAAAAAAAAAGTGGAGAGGGAAAATGCTGTCAGAAAAAAAATACAAATTTTGGTTTTGTAATTGGCTGTTTGTTATTGGTTGCATGATTCATACTGCGGCCTTGTGGATCTGCCAGATGTCTTAGAGGGTTTTGGTGTTTCATGCCTTTATGTGTTTTCTCTGTCCTCGCTTTCCATCTCCAGTTCGTTCAAGTTCTTGCCCCATCCTTTCGCCTTCTCTTCTCTTCTCTTCTCTTCTCTTCTCTTCTCTTCTCTTCTCTTCTCTTCTCTTCTCTTCTTCTCTTCTATTCTCTCCATCTGCATGTGAGTCATATGTGTCATATCGGATTCTTCATTTATGTGGCTGTATAGTTCAGAAACGCCTCCAAGGGCAGCGCGCTCGATTGAGAAACCTCCTCTGGGCTGAATAAATCATTGTGAGCGAAAGACAAAAGTCAGTCTGACAGGTGTTTGTGTGGTGTCATGTGCATTCATGACTCTGCATGTGCGCATATGTACTGAAAAGCACATTAATGCAAATGCGGGTTTGTTAGTGCACGGATCATCCCTGGCCCTTGAACCGTGCTTTGACTCCCTCCCTCTGAAGGTCCCTCCCCTCTTTAATTGGCTGCCTGTGATCAAACCTATCTGCCGCGCTCTGGCTCTTCCTTTTCCTCCACGTCTGCTCTCTCTCCTCTGTTCCTCTCTGTTTCACCTGCATCCTCTGTGATGAATGGGAGTGGGCTTGCCGGGGGCGAGCCCGGCCCGCTGCAATCCTGCTGCTACTGAACTAGATCAGGCACTGGTGATTGGTTAATCCCACGAGGAAATGTGGGTCACTAATATCTATTTTTAGTCATGCCGGCAGAGGGAAAGCCCAGGTAATAAGGATCCAACAACAACAGTGTCCCAAATTTTATTAGCATTGAACCTGTGTGTGCATACAGTACAGG
Source organism: Myripristis jacobus (assembly GCA_900302555.1). Classification (NCBI taxonomy): domain Eukaryota; kingdom Metazoa; phylum Chordata; class Actinopteri; order Holocentriformes; family Holocentridae; genus Myripristis; species Myripristis jacobus. The sequence goes on along the minus strand of OMLB01045011.1, from coordinate 31,802 downwards.
CATTCATGTCAATGCCTTCATCGTAACAAGTCAGGCATGGAAAATGTTTTGCCAAATGGTTCTCATGCCTGTATTTTACACCTCTGGCAATTTGCCCATGTATGAAATAGCTTCTGTCAGTACCGGCACACCTGTTAATGTCACCTGTTCATTCATGTGTCATTGAGCACTGAATGCATGTGTCTTTGTTGGTTTTCATTACTGCTCATGCAACCGTGCCAACACTCGACGCGCGATTGCATTGAGTGTAAAATGTTTCGACAGACAATACTGATCTAAATGAGTTTACTCTCAGCTTTAATGTGGGATGATAATTTTGAAAAGATGTGAGTGATATTCCATATCATGATTATGGTTGAATAAACCCACGGGTCAGTTTATATTGCTGTTTTTGGGTCAGAATTTTGATTTTGGTTTGGTTTATTTTGTACATCAGTTAGAAATTAACACTGCCATTTTCACTGTTCTCTGTATTTTGTCTAATTTGCAAAAATAACTTTTTTTGCCATTCAGTGATTTGGAATAAAAATATTAAATAAACAAAATCCCATAAAAATAGTTTCAGTCCATTAATTTATCAGCTCTCATGTAGTATTGCACTTTTGAGGGTGTATTGTGGATTGAACGGTTTGGCTTTGAAGTGGTTTTTTTTTGTTTTTTTTTTTCCTTTTTTCAGTTCGGCTTTACACCCCTAATCACAGTAATTTCTTGTCAAAAATAGAAATGCTCTGCTCAATTAATCCTAACCCTGCTTTTCCAAAAGTCTGTTTTTTATTTCATTCTAAATTCTTCTAAAATCCCTTATATTAAATATTGCGTGAACATGCGCAGCCATAATTGCCATGTGATGTAATTAAAACCACCGACGCATGTTATTACTCTTATTCTGCACATCTGTTCGACTTTTACAGCTAACTCGCCAGTAGCTACAGCACCAGTAATATTTCTCACATTTTTCTGATTTTGCTTGTTGCAGCCTTTTCGTTTTATAAGTGTACCACAAGTAGAATTGACATTTGTGCACATAATAAACTGAGCTGTAAACTACACGTGGTCCCACTGGGAGGCTGTTCAGTCATGTTGAGAAGATTGCATATGGCTGCAGATATCACGATATTTGATATTATCGGATATCGGCCATAATCAAAACCATAATCCTTATTCATCAATGCATGAAGCCTGGTAATGCTGTGAAATGTCAGCTGCAGTCGGGATCAAGGTTCAAATATTTTGGTTGAAATATAAAGAATAAGATTAGGATTCCACTGCCCTCTTCATAGGAAAAGCATTGACTGAAATAATGGCGAATATTGAAATAAAGTCAAAATGGCGATTATATATGTGACTCGGGAGTTTGGAACAAGGATGAGTCATGAGTGTTGCATCCCAGCTTCAGGCCATGAAACTGTGATTCATGCCTCCCCTGGGTGTTCCCCAGGGCACCATGTCAGCCTCTGGTCAGAGATACACTTCCTGACAACCAGCGCCTATCGATTTCCTTTTAACACACACGCACACACACAGAGCATGTTTTTCTTTGCTAGCTAGACGGTGGTCAGACAGGATTAAGACTTGCGGATCTGTCAGCTGCTAAGCAGAAGAGATGCTCTCTAAGTCTCCGCCTTATGGATGGGTTTACGCTTCGGGGACAGCTCAGTTGTGCGAGGCCTGTTTGCTCTGTCACTAGAAGCCGTGTTTAAAAACTCAATTCGGGAATAAACTCTTGAGATATTGAGCCGTATTCACAACTCCTCATCGCCTGCGATAGCGTGTTGCGTGCAAGAATGGCACCTGCCTTGCTTGAACACAAGTGTCTCGAACAATCAGAGCTTTTAAAATCCCAGCGTCTTACAAGTGCAGAGACTTTCCCTCAGCGCTGCTTTTAACTCCCTTGGTATGCCACTTGTCATCCTTGATGATTTGTGAAGCCCTGTATAATTGAGGCTTGTTGCTGGCCTTTTGTGTAGCACTCGCCTGCAAAGCTTTTCTCATACAAAAAAAAAAAGAAAATAATTGGGTTTTGCTTACTTTTGTTCTCTCCAGGGGGTAATTGCCTCACATCAGGAAAAAAGCCTGCTGTGCTGGTCTCTGTGGAGCCGCTGAAGGACTCTCCAAGTCCCTCTGACTTACTGATGAAGTGGCTCTCGCTGGCCTGCTCCAAAAACATCTCCATTCAAATTAACAAGTCTGAAAAATATGTATATGTGTGTGTGTGTGTTGTACTTCTAGTCTGTTACACTCCATCCTTTCCGCACCCAGACACACACTTTTACTCGCTTCAAGCTCCCAGCTTTAATAAATAAGAAATGCTGTTCAATTATATTTATTATGGAGCTGTGTTAAAATAACCAATATAGATCTGTGCCATTCTGTTAGATATGTATATTACAAGTTTTCTGCATTTGTCTGGAAGTATTTAGCATGTTTTCTTGCTGTAGATGTCTATTTTAGGATTATTTACCCACATTAATAAATGGGGTGTTGACAGCTTGCCCCAGAAACACGCTGAAATGTCAAGTTGCATCACAAGAAAGACCCGGTAAACTCCTTTTGACTTCTTGACCTTTTGAACCGCAAAGTCTTTCATTCCGCCGTCTGGTTTACAGCTCATTCAGCCACGAGGTCAGCGTCTTCCCTCAGAAATGCAGACGGGGAGATGAGTATTTACGACTCTGTTGTCATGTCTTTTTATCTCAACTGGCAGGTCAGATAGATCCGAGACAGCCCAAGAGCCAGACCTCATGAAAGAGTCTGCCTGAGCACATCGGCACAAAAAACGTCCCCGATGATGATGTTACTTCTCTGCTGTGGAGGAAATGGTCGTGATGGAAATGTGGCGTCTCTTTAGGGGTGGATGGAAGCATTGAATATTTTGTTTTGAACTGTAACACTTCAATTATACCCAAGAGAAACTGAAGAAGAATAAAAAAAGACCTCCAGATTTTTTTCCTTACACAATGAATACGGCTGTTCTCTTTTCTCTTTGTCCAACCCAACCATAGCTACCCAAGCCTCATTGTGCATCATCAAAATACAATGCTTATTTAGTATTATTGTGCAAAAAAAACATATAGGTGAGTATTGCAATGTTATTTTCCAGATAGATTTTCCAGCCTCTTGTATCATTTCTGCACAGTTTTCATGTGATGTTGTGACATCTACATTTTAGTGCACTGTCTTAGGTAAATGTGTTGTAAAAATTCTGTTTTAGGAAATTCAAAAGGGTTTTGACTTAGTTTTCCATCCAATTTATCATGCAGTTTGTTCTAAGTTTTATTAGTCATCCCCAGTGTTATTCAGTAGGCTGTATTTTCACCTCTGTTTGTACATTTCTGGTCAGTTCTGCACAGTCTTGCGATGCATCGTGATAAAATCATATCGTGAGTCAGGAATATATATGGTGTCGTGGGGTCTTTTATATTAAGTGTAGTTCTGTTCTCAGTGTCTTGGTCTCAGCGCGCTCTTGTTTCCAGCTTCAGATTCAGTCTGAGCAGCGCACACCGTTCTGCTTCATCTATCTCTCCCTCTCTCTCTGCTGCCTTAACCCCCAGGACAGTTGGATAACCTTATTCCTGGTCCAAATACATCCGCTTTCCTCTCCAGCATTCCTAGAATAATCGCAACACAGCTTCCTACATGAGCCACTTTTGATCCCCTGTTACTTGCCACTAATGTCACCGCTGCAATCCCGACAACGGGACTCCTGTCCTATGAAAATTAAATCAGCGTTCATTTGTTCTATTTTGGAGGGAGTGTGTTTAGATCGGGGAAAAAAAGCCTGTCATTTGCTGCTGCTTCTTCCTCCAGCGGCTCTGGCTGCTCACTGTTTGCTCTTTTTCGCTGGTATGGGCAGCCCTCAGCTGCTCGCTGGCCCGTGTTAGCAGCTTGTTATGACTGCCCCTGTAAAGAGTTCTTATCTTTGTTGTTCTACCAGCTCTGCTCCAACACCGCTGACCTTCATTATCTGCGGATGCAGTCAAGCCCAGACGTCAGCGTAGCCCAGTTGGCAGCCCGCTCTGTTTACTTTTTCCACTTCCCACCTTCTATTCCTCTCTCGCTCTCACTCTCTCTCTCGCTCTCTCATGCTTTGGCACAGCCTCCGCTCCCTTTGCTGAGCTGACGTTTCAGTGGGAAGCGAAAATAGGGTATGTCACACTGTGCAACTCTCACTGGATGAGCCCCAGCTATAGGAGAGGATTATGGTAAAGACAGTCCGCTGAAATACACTGAAATGTCACAGAATCTCATAACGACCTAGGAGCAGCGTTCAGACAAAAAGCTTCATCTTTTGTGTTTCTGTTTTTCTCTCATTGGCTCTGCCACTGTTTTTTGCTGTTTTGCCCTTGAGCAAAGCAGCTTAATTGGGCCCAAACTCATTCTCGGGGGTTGCTGCACTGCTGCTGACCCTCCTTAAACATGATTTATGTATTGTCTTGAGGGTCCAAAGTGTTGGCACAAACACAAAGCAGGAAATGAATCACTGCAACAGCTCACTCGCTAAAATTATCACCAGAATTTCACTGCTAGTGTTTTGTAATTTCTAGCATTTTCTGAAGTCGTTAAATCCGTCTCTTTCTCCTTTCCCCTTTTTCTCCCAGGATGACAACTGGGGTGAGACCACCACGGCCGTCACAGGCACGTCAGAGCACAGCCTCTCGCAGGAGGACATCGTGCGGATCACCAAGGACTTGGAGGACAGCGTGGGGCTGGACTGCCGGCGTTACTTCACGCTGACGTTGGCCGTGGTCCTGGGCCTGCTGGTGTTCCTCACCCCCCTGGCCTTCCTGGTCCTGCCCCATCTGCTGTGGCCCGAGAAGCTGCAGAGCTGCGGCACGGCCTGCGAGGGCCTCTTCATCTCCGTGGCCTTCAAGCTACTCATCCTGCTGCTGGCCGTCTGGGCGCTGTTCTTCCGGCCGCCGCGCGCCGGCCTGCCACGCGTCTTCGTGTTCCGGGCGTTGCTCGCCGTGCTGGTGCTGCTCTTCGTGGTCTCCTATTGGCTGTTTTATGGTGTGAGGATACTCGACTCACAGGTGAGAGGAGAAGGGGATACTTAGGACTGCAGCTAAAGATTATTTCCATTGTCTGTTAATCAGTTGGTTATTTTTTTTGCATTAACTTGATATTTAGTCTGAATAGTGTCAAAATAAAGACAAATGCTCACTGGAAGTCACCAGAACCCAAAGTGATGTCTTCAAATTGTTTCCTGCATCTGACCAGCAGCCAGAAAACCAAAGTATTTATTTTCTGGCAATATAAAAGGAGAAAAATAAGCAGATCTTAGAAACCTGGTGATCTCAGTGAAGTGTTTTGGATTTTTACTTGAAAAATGACTCGTTAATTGATGACCAAAATTATAATTCATTAATTTTTCTAATCATTTAATCAACTTCTTATTTCAGTGCTGCTTCTGATTGTGTCTACTTATGCCTAATAGATATGAAATGACTGTAAAAATGGATTTGCAGATTCAAGTTGGTCCCCACACACACACACACACACACACACACACACACACAGGCAGATCCATGTATTTTAAATAAGACTGGTGAGGTCTGATAGCAGAGGCACATACATTTTTAATGCACGTCAGAGCTCAACAAAGCTCAAATCATGCAGACACCGCACATAGATATTCTGTTTCCCCACTGCTGTGTGTATACTTTATGAGTCATAGTTTTAA
>OMLB01045011.1:13444-23568 GCA_900302555.1 Myripristis jacobus | reverse complement strand
AAACACCACAGGGTAAGCGTGTGTGTGTGTGTGTGTGTGTGTGTGTGTGTGTGTGTGTGTGTGTGTGTGTGTGTGTGTGAGAGACTAAGAATAAGAGAGAACAGCTCAGACTCGACCAACCAGGTTTTTACGACCTTGCCGTCTTCCACAGCGCAGGAATTAAAACAGGAATATCCCATTTTTAGTCAAGACCTCCTGTTGCTCCCTAATGTCAACCTGCACCCCACTGACGCTCACATTTTATGGATAATTATCTGTAAAACATTGATTTATGCCTGGTTATCTTTATAAGTCCAGAGTGTTTAAAACGCTGTCCTACATTTGAAGCTCTCTGCCTGTCTGTGTAGTAGCTGGTGGATGAGGTTTGCAGAGTGGACTGTTTTGAACTAGACATACCCTGCAATCAGTGTATTTAGAAGATTGTCAGATTGTCAGCTGTTTAACCCAGTAGAGGCATGCGTTGGCAATAATCAAGGGTAGTTTGTGGATATAAATAAAGCCCCGTTGCCCGCTCGGAAAGTTCTCTCTATTTCGTTTTCCATCAACAGGAGTGTTTTTCAGCTATTGATTCCATATTTTGGTGCATTTCTGCTTGAAACGGGATGGTGCGGTGGTGTGTGGTGGGACCGTGACGCATGAACGGGGCTGTTTGAAAGTTCAGAAATGATTTTTGCACAAATTGCAGATTCTTTCAAAACAAATTAAATCCACCCAGCAGGATGCAGCCGCGGTGTCTTAGCAAAAGGAATCGGTGGATTTTGAGGGTAAAGACCCCAAAAATGCGCCGCTGTACTTCTGTATGCACTTTTATATGGTGGGAGATCAAAAATCTGCAATGCTGCTTGTCGAAATCTTCATATTCTCATAGTTATATGATACAGCTACCAGTAAAAAAAGATGGAAATAATAGAATTTAGATATATAAATTTGAGAAAATAAAAAGACCTTGGTGTGCTGGCAGTTGTTTGTTAAAGGCAGAGCTCATTAAAGGGGTGAAAAAGCGATTTTTCATTTCATTGTCACTTTAATGTCGGTTAAGCATTACATTTACTGAAACTTGAGCTTTTAATGGGCTGTAAAGTGTATTGATTGTGATATTGATTTTCCAGCGGTAGGAACAGGTCAGAGTGCATGTGATTGTGTCAGTGTGTATGTGTGTGTGTGTGTGTGTGAGAGCGAACGAGAGATGGTCCAGTGCTGTTGCGGGCTGCCTTGGGGGTGTTGTCCTTTGTAAGCTCTGCTGTTCATCCCGGCTTGGCCAGCAGCACGCGCGGCGCTCTGTTGTCCGTCTGTGACTGTAAACAAACAGCTAATTAGTGCTCCCTGCAGGCTGGAGCACAGCATCTGGTCAGCCCCGATGCACACATGGACGCACACAAACACAAACACACGTGTACACGGGTAATTGGGCTGTATAAATGCATAACGGCATATGCACGCACGGGCGCAAACGCACACACATGAACTGTGCAGCGTACAGCAGGGCCCACTCTGTCACACACGTAAGAGGGGGCTGTGTGTTTTCGGCCGCTCTCCCACGTCTCTCTCCCCCATTAACAGGCGACTGGTGCCGACATTCCTGTTTTTCTGGCAGCAGCCCCTTGCCTTATCATAAAGGGGACCCGGCCCGGGCCCTGAAGGCCTGCTTGTCTCGGTCTGCCTGGCCTTTGATGCCAATCTCAGGGCAAGAGGAAACCTTTTTTCTTTTCTTTTCTTTTCTTTTTTTTTTTTTTTTAACCCTTGTTAGACCGGACAAGTAGACTTGAGCACATTCCTTGCAGCAGCAGCCTGGGGGAACAGCTGCAGGGGGGAGGGAGCATTAAACACAGTCACAGCTGGGAACTTCCCGAAATAGCGCGTTAATCCACCGATGGCTCCTGAGCAGCAGCACTGCATCAGTTAATGGTTAAATGCCTTGCTGAAGGGAACCTAGGCGGGAGCTGTTGTGTGACTTCCAGAAAACGGACTGGGTTTCTGCTTCAGTGAAAGACTCTGGCTGTTTTTTTTTGCACTTGTCCTTTGTTTCCTCGACTGAACTGAGTTTGCATTCCTGACACCTATAGAGAGACTGCAATCTGTGCCACTGGGGCCGCAGGGTTTTTATTGGCCTGTCTCTCTCCTCGGCTTGCTCCGCTTAATAATTGATCAAAGTTGGGAAGCGCCTGGGACTCTGACACAGCACTTAAATGCAAGTCGCCACGAAACAATGGCCCTGTCTGTGGCGCTCTGAGTGCTTAATGCAAGGCAGGCTTGTCCTGGTTCCCAGAGTTGGCCAAATGTGCTAATGTTGTTTGAGGTGTGTTATCATACCCCCTCGCCTCTTTGAGGAAAACAGACACTGTCTCTCCCCTTTCCCAAAAAAAAAAGTAATCTCTATCCTGTGACATGTTTGTTTTCATGCATGCTGTCTTACGAGCAAGGCACCTCTTTTGTTTCATCTGAAAATTGTTTGAAAATAGGCAGAATGGGAGTCTCTAAATGACTGTGATACGTGACACTAGTGCCTGTTTGTGTGGTTCCACAGGAATATCAAGGTCTGTGCATTTCTATAGCATATCTACTCCACTTCCTTACAGGACCGCCCGTCTGTAATTTGCTGTTTGGGCTCTACCCTTTGATATGAAACCAAAATCCTGAAAAATACCTGGAGAAATCACAATCCTATCTCATCAAGGCCTGCAGACCTGCAGTGTGCTGTTAGTCTACAGCAGAGGAATACGTAGTTGTTGTGATTTGTGTCTCCAAAGCAAAAGAGTCATGTGGTTTCTCTTTGAAAACACTTCAGAAAATACTACAGCATGAGCAGGGGCTCCCGCAGAATGCACGCGCCATTGGGCAATGTGCATGTGGAAGTATTACAAATTGAGAATGCGAAGGTTCAGTGAAGATTTTCTTTAAATCCTTGGGGGGGGATTTCATGAGCACAGACATCAGGGAGAGGAGCAGTTTTTAGCCTCGATGTCTCTTCTACCTCTAGAAAAACCAGTTACTTAGGCCTGGCAGCATTTGGGACGGGGGTGCAGGCATTACCTTTGTCTTTAGTGCCCCATTTCCATTTTTCATCCTCTTCAGATGCGATTGAACTCCATGGATGTATACTGACAAACGTCTCTTGTCCTCTCCTTTCTCAGCCTTTGTATTTTGTGTCCTATTGCCGGTTTGTCCTGCCTTGTGAGTCATTTTGTTATCCTTGCCGGTCTGCATCCTGGAGGGGTCTGTGTGTATGTGTATCTGTCTGCAGCTGATCTCACATACTACAGGGCCTATCAGCCGAATATTTTTTACGCACAGTTATGACTTTATGATCAAGAACCTCTTGTGGTTACTGTAATTCAAAATCATGAAAAACCTGTTTTATACCCTAGTTGAGTGCTAATCCCTCAGCTGAGATACACAGGCAGTAACTCTATCTCTCCTTTACCCCCCCTTTCTCTGGTGCTGGGACTCAGGCAAAAAAAACAAAAAAACACCCCTTTTTCACCTACTGGGAGAGGACAAAAAAACAGAGGCACTGTCTGGTCAGAGTTAGCACTCAGCTGAGGTCTAAAACAGGTTTGTCAAAGGTTTTGAATCAACAGGAGGGCCTTGATCATTAGCTGCAGACAGACACACACACACATACAAGGACAGATAACACTGGGATTCTCACTTTGAAATTCACATTTTACATCGCTGGTCTTTTGAAAATGTTGCTCGTCCAGATTTGCACACCAAGGTGAAAGAACAAGCCTGGCGGAGATGTGCTCTCCTCTCGTTCTTCACCGAGGTAGGACGTTACACGAGCAGCGAGGTTAGGGCGACACTGTGACCACTTTCATACAGCCGGACAGAGCCTGTGCTGTGATTCTCCTTTCGGGATAATAGGAAGCGCATGCTGCATGGCCTAGCATGTGGTGTTGTTCGTGTATATTGAGTTAGCTCGCTGCTCGGCCCGAGGAATGACACAGGCACTCACAGTCAGCACGTACACACACAAACACACACATGCATGTTTAATTCCAACACCACACCTAAATGAAATGAGTGCATGTTAAGCAGCAAACTCGTGTCGCGGGTCAGCCAACAGCTGTCAGCATCTGTCGTGCAGGTCATGGGAACCGGGCTCTTGTGGTGTCACAACAACATGACCGCGGTAGTTAATGAATCCCTGTTTGTGGCACCATATTGAGCATTAATCTTGAAATGGAAATCAGTGGTAGACAACATATCGGCTGATTTTAAGGTCATTCGGCTTATTACAGAGCTGTGAAATCCACACCACAGGCTTTGCTTCCAATTTTGCAAAGTCCCATAAATGCAGACGTAAAATATTGTTGAAAGAGCCGGTGATTTATGGTGTATAGCATGTGAAAACACCCCCCCTTGTGTAATATTCGCTTTGTGGCGCTGTGTTGCGAGGGACAAGACATGGCATGCTCCCTGATCCACGGTGTGCAGCGTCAGGATCCGGGCTGCAGCAGCTGCAGCTCGGGAGCCTGCAGACGACGGCGGGGCCGCCCGCGTCACTTGAAACATCAGTTCTCGTGTCTTGGTTTTCCATCTGCTCGTTTTTTTGGCTTCATTCACCCAAGTCAGTCTGATATTTTTCACCCTTTGAATGTGTTAAAATGCTGAGGGAGTCACCGTTTTTCAGTTTTTGAGTCATACGGGTATGAGGTACAAAATAAGACCAGGAATCTGATTGGCTGTCGACGGCTGATGACTGCAACAAGTTCATCCGTGGGTTCATAGCCGGCTTTTCGTAGCCAAGGACCTTGATGACGTACTCTTACATTCCCTGGTTGCTTAGCTTTGTAAGACACGCATGGCATTGCAGCAATTTGTTGATGGTGTTTCTCACACTGTAAATCTCTTTCATCACTCTGTTTTTTCAATACGTCTGGCTTTTGTCCCTGTTCTGTTTCCCCCCCCAGCCTTGTTCCTTGTGCGTCGAGTCTTTGAAATGAACACAATGCACTTCATCCTTTTTTCCCCGCGACTTCCCAGTAGCATAGGCGAGGATTGTAATTTACGGTATGTTTGCTGTATTTCACTGATGTATTTTCCTTGTTCCTTGTTCTTTGTTCTGTGTTTTGTATTGCTTGTGGTGTTTCGGTGATGAAGGAATCTCCCGACCCGGGATCAGTAAAGCATTACTGCTAGATCTTTTAACACTCAGGTGCTGTCCTCTGTTTTTTTCCTCCCTCCCTCACTCCTTCTGTGCCGCCATCCATCCCTAATCGCTTCCATCTTTTCCCCTCTCTTTCCGCTCATTGTTTTCTCTTTTCTTTCATGCTTCCTCCTCTGAAAATTCTGTTATTCACATTTTGATATTGAGGCGGTACCTGGAGTTTTGTTTTCTTAGTGAGGTACAGTTTCTCCTGTCAGAATGCAGCCTCTCTCCATTTTTCTTCCAATTTCCCACGAGCTACTTGCTATTTGAGGATGCTCCTCTTCCCCCTCTCTATCGCTCCTGCTCTCAAATCCCCTGTCACCTCCTTGCCACTATACAGCAGATGGTACTTACCAACCTCGAGAACTACTTCTAGGGTTTCTCAGTAGCAGCATTAAGTATTTGAAGAAAGCAGAAAAGCCCTTTCTGCGAATACTCTGCCCTCTCGCCCTCTCTTACCTTAAGTCTGCACTTTGGTATTCAGCAAAAGGCACTAGCCACCTTTTGGAAATACTACCGGGATCTCCTTGTATTTGAAGTAAAGTAAAAAAGTTCTGGCGGTGAGTGTTTCTCTGTCTTATTTCCAGCTCTCAGCCCCTGCTTCTGTATTCAGCAGGCGGCACCGGCGGTCTCACACACCTACAAGTGGGATTTTTCGGCGTGTTGTATTTGAGGAAAGTAAAACTCACGGTTGGCTAAAGCTTATCTCTCTTTCTTTCCTCCCCTGCTCCCTCTCTCTCTCTCCCTCTCCAGTATTCAGCGGGCAGCGCTTGCCATCGTGGAGAACTACTACCGTGACTTCCCGGTCCATAACCCGGCTCTGCTCACTGCCTCAAAGTCCCGCGCCGCCAAGCACCTGGCCGGCCTCAAAGTCTACAACGTGGATGGTGAGTTCCCAGCAGCCCCCGCTGAGGGTGAGTGGGACTGTCTTTGTGTCTTTGTTGGGGCCGTAGTTTCTCTGTCTCGCCGTGGAGTCTGATTCTTTAAAGGGACGGTAAACTCAGGTAAAAAGTAGGACTGATGGGGCCAACAATTGGATTTCAGGATGTTTTCTACATCCAGTGATGACAATTAAAAGCATTTTAATAGAAAATGACATACTTTAGTTTACCATCGCTTTAAAGTCCCCCTTAAATGACCTCCCATGACTTGTACTCAAATAGTGACATCATCCTGCACTAATGACACAATTGTAATACACTTACTATTAATAATCAACATATCAGGACTGGGCAATATGGACAAAATCAAATATCACAGTAAGTTTGACTGTCAGTGTGGAGATTACAGGTGCAACTTATGACATTGATTAAGATTCACTTCCATTTACGTGGAACAGAGCCGTGATCAATATCACTGCTCCCACCCGTGTTAACCTGCTGTTTCATGTCAAAATGCTGCTGTGACGATATGGTAGGGATGAGGATTGGTGCTTTCATAGCATATTTATACAGAAACGATTTTGATAAACCATCATTAGTAATGTGGATATGATGACTAAGCCGGTAGAGCCAAATAAACGAACAGCTACAGCAGTCTAATAAGCTCAGAAAATTGCATTCCCTTACTAAAGACAACACTTATCCCGAATCAAAATCCCAGATGATATCAAGCCTCATATTACGATACTGATATGATATTGACATATTGCCCAGCTGTAGGATATGGCCTACATATGTCTTCATGTAACACACACAACACATTTTGTGCAGGTGGGAATGACATGCAAGCAACTAACAATGTTTAGATCAGTCCTATTGAGCCATTCTACCCCCTGTTGACTTTCTCCTGTTTTTTTTTTTTTGTTTTGTTTTGTCTTTACATTGCTCTAACTCCTTAAGATGTCTTTAGAGCTAAACTGAAAGCGTACCTTTTGGACAGTAAGTAATGAAAATGCACTCACTGATTGCTAGCGGTAACCTTATAAACCTTTAGCCACTAACCCCTCAAGATGCTAAATTAAAGGCTTCTCTTTGGGCTGTAATTAACGGCACTTGACACACTCACTCCCGGCTGGTTCACACACTCACTAGCGCACCGGTTTTGTGGATCGACTCCCCCTTCCCCACTCCTTTTCACTCCGTGTATGCGACAGGTGGATGAAAAATATTTCTCTCCCCGCTGTTCTCAAGTTTGAAGTCACCATAACCACAGCTGGCAGAATGTAACACTCACCGTTTATAAAGTTATTGCTCTCCCTTAAGTGTACTCAAGCTTCACTTAAGTGCACTAACTTGACTCCCTCCTTTTTTTCGCTCTCCCTCCGCTGCCATTTTTCTCTCTCCTCTCCCTCCCGTCTTCCGTCCCCTCCTCCCGCTATCGCTGCCTCCTCCGCTCTCAAGTGGAGCTGGAGACAGTTGTGGAGATGGCCGTTAAATCAATAGCTATTACGCCGCCGCTCCTGTCATTTCTCTCCCGTGCCTCATCCGCCTTCATTTTCATTCTGCAGCAGGTGCCGAGGGACCTCGCCGCCTCTCTCTGTCTCTTGCTCTTACCTTCCTGCTCTTGTTTTTCTCTCTCCGCCTCCCTCTCCCTTTTCTGCAGCCATGCCGACATTCTGTCAGTAATAAGTCTGGGATAAACACTCATCTCTCCTTTATTAAAGAGCAGTGAAGCCCTAAGCACAAAACGGCCATAATGCTCAATTACGTTGTGTCCGATGGGTCCAGGTAGTTTTACGCTGCCTGTCGAGCTATTTGCTTCTCACTTTGTTTTCTCAGCTCCGCGTCTTGGGAAATTGAAATGGACTACAGCAGGTGTTTTTTGAAAAGCTGTCCTCTCAGTCCTACGGTGACTGATGTCTCCTCGGGCAGTGCGCAGAGCTAGCACTGTCCTCTCTGCATACAGAAACCTCCTCCTCGACGTGGCCACTCATCACGCGGCTTTCAGCATAAACATTCCCCCCCGAATAAATCCCCTCCAAGAGCCGAGGCATGCTTTCATGCATTCACCGAAACTTTCCTTTGCTCTGTCCATGAATTATTCTGCCCATCTCTGATCCCTGGTCCGCATTAATAATTTACCAGCCCCTGTCTTCTCTTAACCTGCGTTAACATCAGACAAGGTTCATCAGCAACCTCCCTATCCAATTCCACGCACCCAAATTGCAAACTTTTGAAGTTGTTGGAGATGCTTATTAAATTGGACGCCCCGCGTCACCCAGAGGCACTGAGGGGTAGAGTAATGGGAATATTTGAATATTAATGACCATATGTGGGTGAGCTGTGTGTTTTGATTTCGAGGATTTAGTTTTTTGCATGATCATAGCACTCAGCCAGAACAATTTAAAATTATGACTCGGTGTGTTTGGCTACTCATGTCAGCTCTAGGGCTTTTAATGTTGCTGCTGATGAAAGGAAATGGAACAAGGTTTATGTCTATGAATAATCTTCCCCTCCACTCTAAACGTAGTCCACTCCCTCACTTTGCACTCTATGTCTCATCACCAAAGTTTTCTATGACACACTAGCCTTTACTCTAAGGCTGTAGCCGGGACTTACCAGGTGCTGAGAGACATGACGACGATAAAACTGTACAAAAATTGACTACAGCCTCCTCTTCTGTCCCGACAGGTCCGGGGAACAATGCAGCGGCGGGACTCGCCCACTCCCAGTCCAGAGCCATGATCGCAGCCGCCGCCCGCCGCAGGGACACCAGCCACAACGAGCTGTACTACGAAGAGGCCGAGCACGAGCGGCGTGTACGCAAACGCAAAGCGCGGTGAGAGCAACAACTCGGACAGTTCCAGCCATAGATGGAGAGATATTCGATAGTAGACTTTATAAGGGGCCTAAAAGTGATTGAATTTCAAACTTGTGTGTATTTTTAAGCAAGAATATCTCAAAACACAAAGTTCCTCTCAGTGTGTGAAGTGTGGTCTAAAATTTTGGTCAAGGGAAAAAATAACATAACAGTATGTTTATGTAGGTAACAGAAATTCAATTATAGGTGGTCATGGAAATATTAGAGAATTTTGTATTTTAGTGGGAACTTTGTCCAAAAAAACAATCAGCGCTTTGATCAAGAATACAAAAATGCAGGAAAATGCCCCCCAAAAAATCATTGTGTGAACTAAATTGGCTATAGTTATGAATATGAGCTGGACATTGGTTGGATTGCTCCTCAACACTGAACTGTTAAATCATGTGCAATCCCTCCTCCCAGGCTGGTGGTGGCGGTAGAGGAGGCGTTCACCCACATAAAGCGCATGCAGGAGGAAGAGCAGAAGAAGGCTCCAGGGGACGTGATGGACCCCCGCGAGGCCGCCCAGGCCATCTTCCCGTCCATGGCGCGCGCCCTGCAGAAGTACCTGAGGACCACCAAGCAGCAGCACTGCCACAGCATGGAGAGCATCCAGCAGCACCTCGCCTTCTGCATCACCAACAACATGACGCCCAAGGTCAGGCCCGCACCTCGCCGCAGACTATTTACATTTACATTACAGCATTTCAGCATCAAGAAATCAGCACCACATTAATGCTGGCACGTGGATATAATTACTGTAAACAAATGAGATTAACGCTGAGAGCACTGGCAGCCGCTACACTTATTCTCTCTCATTTAATGTTTCCCAAAGGAAGGGATTACAAAACAGAACTCATCTGAGCTCACTGGCACATTTATTTCTAGGAAAATAAGATTTAAAAATTATGTCTGTGTGTTGATGTGTCTGTGTGCCGCCCTCCACCGCTCCCCTCCAGGCGTTCCTGGAGAGCTACCTGACCCCGGGGCCGACCCTGCAGTACAGCCGCGACCGCTGGCTGGCCCGTCAGTGGACGCTCATCAGCGAGGCGTCGGTCACCAGCGGCCTGAAGGACAGCGCCGTCTTCCTGCTCAAGTGCATAGACTTCAGCCTGGTGGTGACGGCCAAGAAGATCCCCTACATCCAGATGTCGGAAGAGTACATCGACCCCAAGTCGCACAAGTTTGTCCTCCGGTTACAGTCCGAGACCTCCGTGTAGGACTCCACACC
>OMLB01045011.1:0-10080 GCA_900302555.1 Myripristis jacobus | reverse complement strand
GTTTTCATGGCCCGGTAACTCGGTTTCTCCAGCAGAGTTCTAGCTGTGTTAATCAGATTTCTCTCGGTCCCCTACCCCGATTATTGGGACCGGCTTTCAGAGGTGGAACTAATGACATTTACTCACGTTTCTGTGACTGAGCAGCTTTTTTGAGTATTGAGTATTTTTCAAAGTCAGGAGTTTCACTTTTTCTTAGGTACATTTTCGCTCAACAATTTTGCGCAATGCACCTTTAAAAGAAAGTAGTTTGGACCGTGTACCAGCACTTAACACAGTTACTGCCTTGAAAAAGTAACTCGTCAACTTTTACTCGTAGTACATTTTAAATGAGACACTTTTTACTTTTACTTAAGTAGATTTTTACAGCAGAACTTGTCCTTTAGAAAAATATCAGCACAGTAACAGTACTTCTACTTGAGCAGCAATTTGCAGTACACTTTCCACCACCGCTGGCTCTCTCCTTTAGTCTGCATGACATTTCAGAGATCAGGTAGCGAGCCCTATGTGGCAAATAACCCAAATATTGAAGTGCATGCCAACACGGTGTATAAAGAAGCTCTTTGATTCTGAGGAACGGAAATCACCGCCTTTACATTTTTGATAGCGGAATATTTTTCTGGTATCAAACTTCCTTAGTTTTACTGGGGAAAAAGGCAAATAACACACAACCAAATCAACCAAAAAGGGAATGCAAGGTGTACCTATGGGTTTTAAAGTGGTTAAGGGTGAATGTTTCCTTTAATGCTGCAGGTTCAAGTGCACAAGTCACCTGTCTCTGCGGTCCCTCCGCACAACTAGTCCACTATCCAATTTGTCAGCATTTCATATGCACTAGTTTTTGTTGTTGTTGTTGTTTTTCTTTACCCCTCTGCAACAGGCTAGCGCTCTCCTCTGTCACTGTCCATTAGGAGCGTGCCCGTGTTCCCTGTGACGCCGCCGCAGAATGTCACCTTTTGGGGGGTTATTTGGCGGGCTTTCTGTTGTCATGGAGCTCAGCGGTAATTGGCTTGCCGTCAGCTTGTCAGAGTGGCGCAGCCGGGGCCTCGTGGCTAAATGAATGTCAGTGTCAGTGTCCGGTGCTGAGATGAACAACCTCATCCCTCCGTGAGCGCGGGGCGCGAGGCGGCCTGTCAGAACTCATCTGTCCTCCCGCGCTCCGTGCTGGAGAGCGGCGCGGACAGAGAGGGAAAACGAGGAGCATTTGCATCTAAATGGGATGTTTTTCCTCATTCTTCGCTGCCTATTTGTTCTGTAATGACTTTGTTACGTGCGGAGGGGAAATCACTGGCATTTATTTTGGCTTCCACAGTCTCTATTGATACAGACTCCAGTAGTATTGGCTTCAGTCTTGACTCAACTGGGCAGGAGGCCTGGAGTAAATACAATGGTACAATGGTAGAAGTAGTCATTAATGTCCTCTAGTCGCTGCCTTTTCTTTTGTCTCATGTCTTTTTTATATTGGACTAGTCAGACCTTCACACCCACGATGTGTTTTTATGTGTTTTGTCATTCATGGTCGCATTTCTCCCCGGGGTAACTGTGTCTCCTGCCCTCCTTCATGTTAAACACCATCACACTTGACATTCACAGGATTATGTAACCTAAGAACCTTAACCCAACACACACACACATCCACACCGTCTGCTTCCCCGGGAGAGAGCATGACATGTCTTCTTGCCTCGGGACAAAAACACAAATGTGGCCGACACACCCATACAGATGTGCATCCTCCTCCTTAACTGTGGCTTTGGAGGCTGTTTACACGCCGTGCCATGATACAGACATCCTGTTTACACAGAGCATCACATCCACCTCCAGGGGAATACCGATTTCTGCTCGGCCCCTTATCATTAATTCATGCCCAGCGACAGCAGTCCTCAAGGAGTGTGTCTGCTCCGTATGCGGCTGATGTGCCCTGGTGGGCGGCTCTTGACCCCTCCCCGTCCCCTACAATTCCCCTGTCCAGGTCCCCGCTGCATTAGGAGTCATAACGATGCTCAATAATTCACCTCTGTCTGAATAATTCAAGGTGAAAAGGAGCATCTCAATGAGGGAGGGGGCACGAGGAGTTTGTGCACACACATGCATTCATGCACACAAGAGAGGTGAACCATCTTCATGCAAATATTGAAAAAAAAGAAATAAGCGAACCATTACTTACTTTTATTAACACAGCGTTACATCATCAAACTGTTTGTTTTCCACCATGGCCCTCATTGGGAATAAGTGCTTTTAATACTTTCCTGTGTTATTCTCTGGATGCAGATTTGCAAGTGTAATTATAATAACATTCAATATATATGGCTATGCCTCTTTTTGTCCAAAATAATCACATGAAATACAATCAAGCATTATTCTACTGAAAAGAACCAAAACAATGTGATTCACTGTCACATATGTATATCCTCTTATATTATAACTTACCATTCATATCAACCTTAAAAGTCCTCACTGGAAACATAAGCTTACATTTAATGTCACATGTGCTGCACAAACACAGATGTATGCCGATTGTTGGGTTCAGAGGAATAACTGCTTTATGCACTGTGCTAACTTAAGATAAATCAGACCAGAGAAGGACATGATTTTACCGTTATTACCTGTCATCTTTAGCGTGTTCTGTGTTAAAATCCATTATGTGGCAGTGTAGAGTCTAGAATTGCCTATTAGACCTGGCTCCACTTTTGAAAGGAAATAGCATTTTCATTTCATCGTGTTTGAAATTGCTTGCAACAGTGAGGAGAGATTTGCATTTGACGATAATTCATTCATTCCGTCTCAAAGCAGTTGCACTGTGTTTTTTTTTTTTTACCCATGTCTGAACCATCCAACGCACCGGCCGCCGGCATCCAGCTTAGTCATCGCCGTCATCGTCCTCGTCTCGGTCGTGGTGGTCGTAGCCGTCATCCATGACGTGGTCGTCAGGGCCGTCCCGATCATCTGCAGACTCGTCGTCGTCCTCTGTGTTCACCTTCCCTGACAGGACGTCCTCTATCCAGTCCTCCAGCTCCTCCGCGGTGGGCAGGTCCTCGTCGTTGGACATGTCCAGCCACACGCTGTCCGCCTGCAACACGGAGCTCCAAAAAGGTCAAGGTCTATCAGCACTTTAATCAGGGTATCCTATGATTTAAAGCTCTTACTTACGTCCGTGACGTTGACCACACCGATCTGAGGTCTAAACAGGTCCAGCTTGAAGGTTTTTTCCCAGTAAGTGGTGAGCTGGGTGCAAGAGACAGACACAGAAAACTTCTAAAATCTATTTTTTTTTCTCTTGGTGGATTTGACTTGTTATGTCTAGTTATAGGCCACAGACAAAGAGATGACGCAGTACCAGAGGGAAGTCATCCGGGTCTATCCAGACGATGCTGAGCTCTGGGTTGTTGGTGTTGTCTCTGGCCACATCCTTCAGGATCTCCAGGAACTCATAGCCATCTGAGGTCAACAGAGCAGAGGGATCCCTTCAACATTTAAAGAGAAGACAAAGAGCACACCAACAAATCTGGTGTGGATTTGCCAAAGAAACAAGGCTCAGACCTGGATCTTCCTCCTCAGCAAACGCGACAATATGTATTCCATCCATGTCATCCTCCTAGGAATGGCACAGAGGTCGCAACCCATCAGGTTCCCCAGTTCAGCTCGAGAATAATGCCAATAATGATGTGGAACAGCATGTATGCAGAATAGTCTGGGGAGCCAACTACTCACCCATGTCTCGAACATATTTTCTGCACGGAGCTTCCTCAAAGTAGCCCTGCAGAAACACTTTTTCTGTTAAATCATACCACAGTGCACTGAAATATCCCCTAAGTGGTCATTAATCAAATCAACCTTCTGTGTTGGGTGACAAAGTCCACAATGTCCATCTCTGAGAGGGGCCTGCCGGGGAGGATGGCTGGCTCCTCCATGAACGGCTCGTAGAAATTCACCTCGTTCATCTTCAGGGAGAGATGCTTCGCCACCTAAACCATGTGCAAGAAGAAGCCCATGAACTGGAAACAGATTCTTCTCTGGGTGATGAATATTCATCACCCAGTGGTTCTCAGTCGACTCAAAACTCAAAAGTTTTTCTACAATTTATGCGTGATGACTCATAGCAACAGAATCAAATTAGAGTTTGATTTCAGACTTACAGCTTTATCAAATGTAGCAAAGAACTTGATGTAAGGTTGAAAACGCTCGGAGGCTTCCTGAAAGGCTTTGTAGTCTGAGAAAGATGGAGAGAAAGAGAGAGAAACAGAGAGGGTTTGATAAAGCAGTGAAAGAGGAGACAGGCAGGGTGACAGAAACCGAAGTTGAGAAAGGCACGGCGAAAATAAAATTAACGCCAGTTTGGAGGTTAATCTTTCCCATTCAGGTCACATTCTCGGCTAAATCTAAAGTATGTGATCGGGAAAACAAGCACCAAATCCCTCACACTTCATTCTGTTTCCTGGCATGATTCTTCCTCTTTCTTCACCCAGGTAACAAAATCACGCTCAGTTTTATGCGATTGTCATGTGCTCCAGGCTCCGCTCACAGCAAGGTCACAACCAACGACCCACCTATCTCTGAAAAGAAATAGGTTCCATTATGAAACCTCATGCCACCATCATATTGAAAGAGATAGCATCTTCCCTGCGTCTCTTTTCTCCTTTTTTTTTTTTTTTTGAGAGAGAAATTATAATTGCAGTTTGACCTATTAGACAGAGAACCAGAAGCTATTTAAAGGCTCTCATGAGACTAAGTGAGAGTGCCACAGTCTGGAATCAAGTATCTCTTTAGCAGCCTGTTACATGCTGATCTGCCTCCATTAGCCTCTAGCTCGCATTAGTGTCAGGGGAACAGTGAGCGGACTTCAGCGGCCAGAGGAGCTCGGGAGCGCGGGACTCAGGCAGCGCAGCTGAGGGCAGGGCGCCGACACACAGGCTGCAGGTTTAGCTGCTCACACATTTCTCCAAGGCAGAGCCGCTCTGCTGACATTAATAACCTTGTGGGCTGCGTCAAACCTCAGCGGGCCACAGTTTTTCAGAACTTAAGGATCAAATAAGATAGAGTGGAAGGAGAAGCACTGTTGCCAAGTCTGTTTATATGAGTGACTTTCTGTAAAGTCACTTTCAAATATTGGTAGTTGCGGCTTGCCTTTTTTTGGCTTATATCTCAAGTGCAGTTGCTTGTGTTGGCTCGCGTCCTACGTGCCTAATGTTAAACAAAGTCTCACTGAGCTCCATCTAAGTTGTCAAATATCGCTGCCTGCTGTCAGAATAATGCATGCACTTGCATTAAAATCCATAGCAGAGGTTTTCATTATGGTATTTAAACGCTTGATGGTTTGACCTGTTGCAGGATCTGACCCCTAACCCCAACCCCACCCCATATGCACGAGTCCAAATCGCTTTTCAGTGTAATCAGTAAATAAACAGGACAGACTAGTTTAAGACACAAGAGTGCTAAGTTTCACAAGTGAGGGTCACACCCACTGAGGTTTCTCTCATTCAGTAAGATTATTCCTGCCTTTAAGTTGTGTTTAAAGCACCTGAGTGATGTTTCTGTGACTAAAACTCCAATCTGTCACTTTAACAGTAAACACGGCACTCTGGCATGCTCAAGTGTGCTTTCATATCAAGAGCCAGTTTTGGTTTTCAATCTATCACACACTCCCAGACTTAATGAATGCAAATACAAATGCATAATGCATGACACATCGCTTGCTCACACACACACACACACGCTGGGATTTAACTTGGGTGGGTAAACAGCCCGACTAACATGAATCTTCTCCTTTGAAGTAGCCAATGAGCCGAATGTCCTCCTCCATCCTCTCGAAGGCCCGCAGCTCCATGGCATTACTGATGAGCTCCACCGGGTCCTCCAGCACCTAGGGGGCGGTATAACAGACCTGTGTGATCTCTACTGGCAAGACTAAGCCTTCCTCCTGGTAATGTTTTGGGAGAGCTACTATACACCTTATTCTTGAGATGTTATTTATTCTACAATTGCTTTAAAATAGGATATGGGAAAATAGGAATTTTTTATTTTGCAATTTAGCCACGTTGGCTAACTGTAGCTATCACATTCTTCTTCTGTTTATTCAAAACAAACTTCTGTTGCACATCATGATGGTAGTGATGCATTGCCTCCAGGTTACCAGCAGATTTTTACCTTGAAATTGTAAGCAAATTTAAGTTAAAGCATTCAGGACCTGAGCATGCTTTAAATTCAACTGCAGTATGAGAGTCGGCAATGGCGAGCAGCAAAATGGATTTATTTATATGTGGAAATGTCACTGATTATTACAGTAAGAGGAGGCCCTGGGGAGAAAAAGGGCATGAAATGTTCTCCTGCTGAATCTTGCATTACTGTGAATTACATCATTTGCAGGAATTCTAATGAGGCTGGGGCTGTTAATTGCTTCAGAGCATGTTGTTTCTCCCCGTGGCCTGCAGGACACAGCGGGATGAGACCACGGGCACGTAAAAACGACCAGAGTCGACGCTGCACTCACATCCAGCAGGAACTCCACCAGCGTGTCGGCCGAGAGCTCCCCGTCAAACTCGATCACGCGGTCGTCCTTGAAGACGTACAAACTGCCCAGCTCCTGCAGACCTGGTTACACAGTTGAAACACAGTAGTAGTTACACAATCACACAAACAAGAAAGAAATACTACAACATTTTTGCACAAAGTAACCTTTTTCCAACTTACCCAGACTGAGACAAGATGTTCGAGACCACTTTCACCTCTGTGTGTCCAGTGGTTTGGTTTCTATGGGTACCATTTTGTGTTTGCTTACCATAAATAGTCATGATACATTGTGTAAATAAACTTTAGAGTTGCTGTAAGCTTTATTTTTCCACTTTGATGGAGCCAGGCTAATGACTCCCATAGACTTCAAGTCTTTATGCTAAGCTAACACAGAATGCTACCCTTTGGTGATCGGAGGTGAAAAGGGTATCGAACATCTTGTCTTGGTCTGGGTAAGTTGGAAAAAGTGGATTTTGCCCCAAATGTTGGAAGCATGAGATACAGTGGTACTCTGAAATGATGATGATGATGATGATGATGGTACTTGGGTCATACCCAGTTTTTTAGCTACTTTGGCATCCTTCTGGGAGTCCACCATCCCGAAGCCAATGTCTTTATCCTCCAGGACCTGAGCTGTCAGCTGGGTGTTCACAAACACAAAATTAGTCGGTTAGTCAGCATTGCCAAATCTGCAACAGGGATTCACACTGGCTCAGTTAAGCATCTTGACTGCAGTCATTTTTCCAACTTCATGACTAATGACTTGTTTATCCTTGAATCGTGATGATGGGAAATGTGTGAAATCGTAAGCCGAAGCCTGAAACCAAACTGCGCCAAACCAACGGCCTCTCCCAAAATGCAGCTCCTCTCCATTGTGCCGTGTATTTAGCTTGGCGCTCATATACTTTGTATTTGAGCTGGCATCCGCAGCTGGTGCTGTCTTTGTCAATAAATCTTTTGATCACCAAAGTGTGTGTGTGTGTGCGCTGAGAGCCCCCTGTGGAGTTTTCTTGTTTGAGGGAAGCTGTAAGTGTG
Organism: Myripristis jacobus; assembly: GCA_900302555.1. Lineage (NCBI taxonomy): Eukaryota > Metazoa > Chordata > Actinopteri > Holocentriformes > Holocentridae > Myripristis > Myripristis jacobus. The sequence continues at coordinate 2,544 of OMLB01045011.1, read as the reverse complement.
CAAGTCAGGACTGCTTGCCTTTCAGCTCGAGTTTCACGAGGAATAAACACAGATGTGGGAATACACCGCTGCAGTTCAGAGACCGGGGTTCGGTTTAACTCTCTGTGTTTCTGCCTGCTAACAGCGCTTCTGACTTTATGAAACATGACAGGAATGTAAAACTTTGGAAACTGGGAGAGCTGGCTGACAGGGGGTATAAATGGTGAATGCCAACAGGATCCGAGTGTACTGAAGCACAGGAGTAAGACAAATTTCTTTCCTCATACTTCATGAATAAGACAAGGCAAAGTAGACTAGCAGAACTTACTTATTTTTGGTTCATAGCCAGAGAGTAGGAGTTTTGGGAGCAAACTATAATTAACAGATTGACCTAGAAACAATCCCTGGATACATGTGAGCCACAGAGGAGCATGCATAATGGGATGAAACTCGCTGCTTGACAGTTGTAGGGGAGAGAGCAGAACATTAACTCATTCTATCAAAGTTTGACAGTATGACAGCGATGAAACCTCCCTCACTTCCCTTTATGGATAAAAGGACAATCCACACATCAGGCAGGCCGATGAAGACTTAAACATCCAGTGTCTGGTTTTCCAACCTGGGGGGGATCTGTCTATGCATTGGCATGTTGTGACAGGCTAAAGTCAAAGGAGCGTCGTGGTGTAGCTGCAGATCCAAGCCGCAGGGGCGTAAGCAGTAGCTTATTGAGACATTCTTACATTATCAGTGACATCAGATATATATTACGGCACTGGATGTCACAACAGCTACATCTGCGAGCTCCAGGTTTCTCCTTTGATCAAAAAAAAAAAAAAATGACGTCCTCTTGGCAGGATTCGGCTGGAATTGCGCCTCAGTTTCCAGAACAACTTGCCGACAGTGGTGGTGTCATTTGCAAGTGCAATTATGTGAAACCAAAGGACAATTAAGAATTACCCACAGTGATTTCTCTCACTAATAACTCTACGTGTATCCCTGGAAGGGGTGGGTGGAAAAAAATGATTAAGATAAGTATCATGAATCTTTTTTTATGACTTTTTTCATCTATTTTTATTCTTACTGAATTGATTGAAAGTAAAGATATTTGCATCATATGAAAGTAGACGATCTAAGGAATGCTTTGGTACCAAGCAAATCCTGCTTCTGTTGGTTGTCAGCAAGGGGGCAAAATATCGCTCTAAAATTCAGGTAAAGTTTGGTAAGGGAAAAGCTGGCAACAACTGGCAGCCCTTGACCTGTGACCTCGAAATGAAAATGGGTTCTCAGGGTACCCACGGGTCTCCCCTTTGCAGACGTGCCCACCTTATGCCAATCCCATGCAGCTTGGGTTAAAAACATGCAGGTTTTTGCATGTAGTACAAATGTGTTATGTTGGCCTATTCTAAAATGAATGACCTATTGTGACCTCTAAGATAAGCTTTATGGAATTTTACATCCACAAACTAGAGGATGATTCAAAAACAAAAACAATCACAATAAATCATAATACTGAATCGCAATACTTGTAGAATCGCAATACATATCGAATCGGCCCGAATCCCATCCTAGCCCTAATCCCTGCCATTTAAAAGCAACCAAAGCAACATCTTCGTATGCCAACCTGCCAATATTCACTCCATTTTCACTTCTACGGGACTTTTGAAAGCATCAAGGAACATTACAGCCTAACTTTTATGCCATTTCTTTTCCGTTTCTCACCCTTTTGCAATGCACTTCAGTTCCACCATGGAGAAAGTGCACAATCACTAATTTCACATCCATCTCCACTGTCAAGATCTCGTGCCATCTGTACTTTTTTTCTAGATCTCAGCCTTCCTCCCTTTGGCTCCCCCCTTGCTACGCTTTCTCGGCCTTCTGTCTTACCTCCAGCACCAGCTCTGTCATCTGCAGCTGCTTCTGCAGGCCCTTGTTGGCTGGCACGGGTTCATGGTAGAAGAGGCACAGCATGTCGTATCTCTTCAGAGCCTTCTTGTAGTTGCGCTCATTGATGTCCAGCACCCTGTCCTTCCCGTCGAAGTTAGGGAACTCGAGACCTTCCTCGGCCCTGCTGAAGAAAGTCAGATGGAGGCAGAGGCCGGACAGCAGAGACAGCCAGATGTGGTGCATGGTTCTTCAGCTGGGTGTCCAAAAGCCTGAACGAAGAGGAGCAAAGGTCTCAGAATTTAAGGAGGCTTTCAAGGCCCAATTTGAGAGTGGCACAGACCAGCTAAAATTCATCCATTGATTTGTTTGATTTCCCCAGTTTTTCTTCTCTCTCTGCTTCTATCTTTCCTTCCCCCGTCTGGATGCTCTCTCTCTGTACCTGTCTCCACTGTCTCCTCCTCTCTCCGTCACTCGGTCTCACTGCCCAACTGTCCCATGAGGGTCTCCTTTCCTCCTTTCTTTCCTCCTCATTGATTCGAAAATGCTCGACTCTTGATTTAATCTTCTCTACCATCAGGTTTAAAGGAAAACTATTTAGAAGGGCTGTATCATTCGTTGACCTTGAAATAAATGCAAGAAATGAGGGCAGAGGACCTGTAGGGATTCTCTCAGCCATTTAAT